>JABXWE010069186.1:0-15891 GCA_014611495.1 Limonius californicus | reverse complement strand
AGATCGTATTCATTTTATCCTAATACATGAATGGAACTGATCTTGAAGTATTAATTTGCTCGTTTACAAGTTCTTGGTGCACAGTCAACTAAAGATTTATTTTAAATTTTTTATCTTATTCATATATAGTTCATATATTTTATATACCTATATATTCATATATATTAGTCATATCTATACTTTTCTTCTATAAATAATGCAATTTCTTTGAAATATGTAAAAATTAAGTAAGTGGAAATATTTTTAATAATTCAATTATTTTGTTATAAACAGAGGCAATCTCGAATGTATTTACGGTTTACTCATGTTACAAAACATTTATATTATTTAAACATACGCAAATAATGTAATGTATCTGCTTGCCATATTTAATAAAAATTACTATACATTTTGCATTAAAAAATCTTCTCAAATATAACCATTAATTCCATCGCATAGTTATTTTAAATTAAAATTGGTTAATAAAGTTTCTAGAATGACACAGAAAAATGTTTGAAGGCTATCTCACGTGTTAATATTTTGTACGTCAATGTGTTCTTCATTTTGTGGAATAAGCTCTACCTCCCGTTTTTAAAATTTATTATTTTACTTGAAGAGCCATCGTATTACAGTTCGGATTAAAATAGAATTCCAGTTTTAAATTTACGCTTCTAAAGTATTTTATACTCCATCATCAAATAGTAATCCTTTTTAAGGAATGCAAGCTTCGAAAATAACTAACAAAACTCTGTACAATTTATGACATCTTCCTTTTATAATTTTAGAAATGAGTGTATGCGTTTCACCAGGAAGGATTAATTTCTATTCAACATAAAATAAATAAACGGGGTTATACGGTACCGGAAACAATGCACGGTATAGGTTTTAAGTTAAGTCCACTTACAAAAGTGTTTGCCCTTATTTCATCTGTTGAGCCTTAATATTTTGTGTATAAATTCTTCAGTTTGTCAGAAGCTGTTTAGTACAGTATATACGGTATGTCCTGAAAGTAAAGGGACACACCTTAACTACAACTTCCTGAGGTCAAATTGAACCAATTAAACCGAACATACCTTCATTCATCATTGACAGTCATTTCGTCTCAGTGCTGGGTATCGGCCTCTTCATCATACCTTCATCATCATCATCATCAACCGCCTTTCCGTCCCACTGCTGGGCATCGGCCTCTTCTCTGCCACGCTTTTCTCCTTAGGGCTAAGGTCGAAACGCGGGGGACCTACAGTTTAACGTCGAATCCGAACGACAGAAATTCCAGAGAAGGTTTTTAGCATTAAGATCCCATGGTTGCAAGCCGAATTGGGAAATTGTGTGTGGTGGGTTGCAGACAAGATTTTTATAAATCTGCATAGTTCTGCTTAGGTTTCGAACCCAAGCCAAAATCGACGTTTTATTCAGAAAGCGAGCACTCTACCAACTGAGCTACCACCACCATCATACCTTAGTACAAAAAAAATTCCCAAGAAGGAAAAAATATTTTTAACATTGGATGTATTTCAGAAACAAGATGGCGGATCAAACTGTAAATTGGTACACATCTACTTCAAGGGAAGTCGAACATTCTCAACGCATACGTATTAATCCATATTGTAGAAAACGATGTCGGCTAATCTTTTTCGTATGTTGTTAATCATAATTTTTTATGATTACAATTTTTGTTCTTCATGATACAGAAGTTATATTTACATAAAGAAGTTGTAGTTGATAAAATGTACGGTTTTCAAGAAAAATGCAGCTAAACATTTTAGTGTATTAAATGCATTTCTTACATATATTCCAGTCGCTATCTGTCACAGTTTGACATATTAAACCAGTGTATTGTTGTTTTGTCGTGTTTATCATGTTGAGTGTTTGTAATTTTTTCTTAAAGTTTCTGTTTATTAACAGTTAGGATACGAAAAGAGTCAGTCGACAGCACCCTCTACGATGTGCAGTATTGTTTATAAGTTGAGAATATTCGGATTCCCTACAAGTGGATGTATACTAATGTTCAGCTTGATTTGCCATTTTGTTTCTGAAACATACCTAATGTTAAAATATTTTTCTTATTTAAGGCGCTATAACTTCTTAAGGAAGCACTTTTGTACTAAAGTATGTTTGGTTTAATCGGTCACATTTAACCTCAGGAAGCTGTAGCTAATCTGCGTTTCTTTGCTTTCAGGACACCCTGTATCATAATTTGTTCAATGATCAAGAGGTTTATCACTCGGATTGTGCTTCGTCTTTACCTTTAGAAAACTTGCAAGTTAAAGTTTAGCTGGTAGTACTACTTGTTAATTTAAATAGTATTGTTTGTTGAATTGATCGCTTTTACTAGTAATATTTATTCACGGCAGTCAATATTTTCTGTAGTTTATAGACCCAGTAATGTTCACATCACTAATGGTAGTAGCGCAAAAATAGGAAAAAGAGTAATAACTATGAGCAATACATACATAATGTACTCCAAATTAGATTAAAACAAAAGTAGGGTATGTAACAATGGAAAATTACGCATGAATACTAAAGTATTACATCAGCTTTCAACCCGCAAATACAAATCACAACCCACACCTACAAGTATTCAAAGTTTGTCGAGGCCCTGTGAACCAAATACCCAGATCAAAAATACCTAAATTATGATATTAGGTACCGACGTACACGATAATCAAAATCAAAATTTTTCGCAATATTCCCCCTAATTGTTGACTCCTAAATAAAAAATATTTGTGTACACTGTCGACGATTTGATAAACACAAACAAAATTTCGTTATATTACATACTCGTATAAACTAAGAAAAAAATTAGTTTTTGATTAAAACTGAAATCACAGTCATTATAAATCTTAATCCAACCACCAATTTGTAGATAAAGAATAATGTTGATGACGGCTCCTTTCTGCTTGAAATTACAGTTTTCCGAATCTCCCTCGTACAGCCTAAAATGTATTTAAAAAATATAAAGTAATAGGAACGGACCCACCTGGAATGCTTAACAACGCCGCTAATAGTTCTAACTGCGTTGCATCAGCATGCGGAAGATAAACTCCAATCGCGTCGAAATATCTCCAGGGTCTCCCTTATTTTACAGGGCGGCCATCAACTGCGCACCAATCTACCTGGATCCAAATACTTGTACATCAATTGCGCACCGGACGAAGGATTATAAATTATTTCTTATGGTCAATTGCGCACTGCTCCGTTATCAGTTACTTTAAATATGTTCATAAATGAAAAATAAAATACCAAAAACAACATAAACGTCACACATTTTTATAATATTTTATTGATCATAAAAACCACAACAAACAATTTTACATTTATTTGCCGGAATGGGTTCCTGCTAATTAGTTTTAATTTAGAAAATACAAAAATTAATTGATTACTATAAAAAAATTTACTGCCTTCATATAACAGAATATTGACTAATTTGTAATATTAAAAATTTTAAAAATTTTTTAAAAATTCATGTCGGCGTCTTGTGTTTGGATCTTTGATCCTTACCTTTTCATTAATACTTTGTAATTTTATGTACGTTTCTGTTTGGAACCTATTTAATACATCAATAAATATAAATAATTATGGGTGTGCTTTATAAAAATTATCATTAAATCGGGAATGAAAGGATTCGCAAGCATTAGTCGTTCTTTCAATACTGGCACTACAACTAGCCCATAATTTTGGGGGAAAAACAGAATCACTTTCTATATAATTTTCTATCAAATAATCTGAAAATTGAGTAATTCTGGGATCATGGGGTTGAATGCTCATTAAATCAAAAATTAAGCAATCTGCAACCTGTGCAGGTTCTAAAAATGGTAAACCAAATATGTAAGTCAGCCAAAATTATTCCAATCCTAGTGTCCAGTGCGCAATTACGTATCTGGATGCAGGCACTAAAAGGGTCGTGGGATTAAAGATTTAGAAAGTGCGCAATCGATGCACGCCCATTTTACATGACGATAGATAACTTTAGCCGTATCTTAATCTCCTTAATAAATTCAAGTAACTTAGGAATAAAGCAACATGATTTGAATTTTCCATGCTTACCAAAAGATATGAAACTGGCGAAAAGAACTTTTTCAAAGAGATTAGCACAAAAATCGGGATAACTCCCTGGAATTCGTATCACTACTATCGATATCTAAAATTTCACAATTGTGGTCTTGAAAATTAAATTGGGAAACTTTCCAACCCTTAGAACGACTTCTAAAAAATCCAAGAACACGTGCACTTTCTATGAGAACTCCAAAATAATTATTTAATAATAAATGATACACGTAAATATCAAATCCATTTTCTAAATCGGAAATATACGAATGGATGAAACGAAATTCAAACAAGGCCAAAATAGAATTAACCAGAAGCATAAAGTATGCAATCCAAAATGCTATCTTAAGTATTAAATATAGAGCAACTCGGCGTAAGGAGTCGCATGTTACACATTGTATATATCTTAAGCCCAATAGAAACCCCGAATATTGCCATTTCCGTGTATTCATTGAATCCTATTGTAGAATCAATTTAGGTTAGTTTTAAAGCTTATATTTTATGATTAGAAACAATTTCTGAAAAGATTTATAACTAGACCACTTTCTGATAACCCAATTAAATGTTTGGTGAAACTATAGACGCCACCAATAACCTTGTATATATTTACACTAACTACTTGAATGTATAGCAAAAACATCGATTTAGTAGGAGGTTTAATTAGTTTTCCTATTTTGCAGGATATAACTGCCTTTTGTAATTGCAGTTCGACAAATTAACGTCCTCGGTTACACAATACCTCATCAGTGCTACTGTTAGAACATACTGTGAGATTATTGAGTTGTTGGTGTCCCAGCGAAGAATAGATTAATTGAGGATGCAATATCCATTAACTGTTATTCAGTAATAGTTCCGCTACCCCATCCGAAGTCATAGAACCCCCCTGATTAAATTATAACCTTATGACCATACAAGTGGCAATACAGTTTAAGAAAACTCCACCAATGTAAATATTACACTAAGATGAAAACAAACCAAGTACAGTGATGTACATTTATAAACTGTCATTTATATTTATTATAGTAACTGCAATAACATTGTAGATGTGTAGACGTGTAGATGTGTAGAGGAATATTATCAAGCTGTAAAAGTTCCTTATCCCAACACCGTATCAATATTTCTGAGCTGTCCTTAATAAAGGTATATACTTATTTATTCCTACTGTAAAATTTAGTTAGAATTTATTTTATGTATGAAATATACTAAGTGGATTATTATTTTCATAAGTAAAACAGAATTGCCGTTGGGTTTACACATTAGCTATAGTAAACGGATTTAATGAAATTTCTTATAGCTGAGCGACCAAGCATGAAACTCTCTAGATTTCCTGTATATACGATTCTATTTCGTCCTTGAATTTAGTTTATGTGCTGTAACATACACTGGGCACTTTGCTTTCATTAATAGTACAGTGATGCCGTCATTTCTAACTGCAACATTTGCAAACTTTCAGGTAGTTTCGTACGAAATAAAAAGATTTCCTTTGGGTATATTAAAAATAGCAAGAGTGATACACCTAAAGCTTGCGTTTTCAAGAAACATTCTTGGAGAGGTTTTTTTTAGTAAAACAATGTGTACGGAAGATTCCGAGGAAATTCTTTCCCCCTGAAAATCTCCATACAAATGGCCTTGTCGGAATTTGACTTGGCATTTTTAAAGGAAGAGGGTTTGTGCGGATTACGAAATGTACTTTTCTAGCATCTCTTTCCAGATCAAGAGTAGCTGAGAAGACGTAAGTCCTGTTCTTGTACAATTGCATTAGCTTTTAGTATCAAGAAGAGGATGCAGGGAGAGAATGATATATTCGAACTTCTAGTTAGATAGGAAACTTGTTAAATAACTTGTAAGTACGACGGCATTATTGCGTGTTCTATTTTTCATTTAATTTCATTAACTTCTCGCTTTATATGAAGTGACGGCAATTTAATAAGGAAAATTTTAGGGCGGAAACAATAAATATCATAAATAATAAGGCAGCCACTGAATAATAGCCCTTTTTAATTTTCCCTTGTCCCGGATACCCTTTGGGAAAAATCTTATTTTCCGCCACAAACTGGCAGTTTTGTGGTGTGTACGTGGTAAGAAGGTGGTAAGAACAAGGGCCAAAGTAGAACAGACCAAGCTTTATCACTTGATTTATGATTTGTCCCGCTCAGTGACATTCACGATTTAATCTCTCTTTTCCCTCTTCCTCAAAAATCTAGTCTTTTATACATTCGCCTCTTATTTCTTGTGTTTTCTGGGCTGTCCGACGAGAATAATTATCCTTGTAAAAACCTTAATTATGGGGCATCGCTGTGATAACCAAGATCTGATTGTTACTCACTTATATCAGCAAATGCAGACTCTAAATTGGATTCTAAACATACAAGGAATTCTCAAAAAATTAACAAACATGGCTGCTTATCTTCGTTTCCCAGTTGAATACTTTAACAGCCGATAAATGACTTTATTTTAGAAATAAATAATTTAATATTGCTATATATGATCTCCAGGACATCGATTCAACAATTATGTGATTCCTTAACTAATGTGGAAATCATAATTAAATTTTTCGATTGGTAATACTCGCACAAACACGTTTTAATTATATGTTTTTGTTTGAATAAAGCTGAGAACATCAACACAAGTAGACGGAAAGGTTAATAATAAAAATATTTAAATTTCTTTTGCTACCTACTCAGTTATTAAATTTGGACGGATGAAAATGCAGCAACAAATATTTATTTACTAAGACATTCGTATACGATGATTAACGACAGATCTATTCTATACACGTGGAAAATATTAGGGCTTGGTTTTATAATAACCAAATTGCGACATACCATAACAATACATATTTCCTAATACGGAGGCTTTCTTATTATATTGGAAATGTTGAGATTTTAAAAATCTTCTCCCAGACGAGGTACACGTTCAACAAATATTTAATCTTTTTCGTTCAGTAAACCATTTAACCTTCGTAAGGTCGACTCACAGAACACCGTCAGAAGGTCAACTGGGGTGCAAACGCACCCCAGTGTTTTTTAGCTATTTGTTTAAGCCCGTTTATATAATTTGACTATTTTAAGTGTTAGAAACTTATATTAAAATAGAACAAACCAACTTTAGTAATTTGTTTATTGTACAATAATTAAACAATTGCTATAAATTATTTATTGCAATTTAAGCATACAATACTTTTAACAGAATGTGTAGTGCAAATGAAAACATGGCATTTTGAATAGCGTTGCCTACTTTTTCGGTCCTTTCCCCTTTCGCACAGATGACATCGCCCTTGCATTGCCGTAGTCATATTTTGTAGAGGTTGGGTAGTTGCTTCTGGATACCTATACACCACTTATTTGGTTCTTAATACTTTGCCTGATTTTGGGATTCTGAAAGCGTCGTAGGGCGTTTGGCTTTATTAGATGTTTTCCTAAAACCATCAAAAATTTTCTTCTACCATCTAACACCTGTTTTTCTGAAGGATTTTTAATAAGCCACAGTTGATAGACATTTATTGCACCCATGTCAATTAGGTGACCGAAAAGAACCATAGGCCAACGGTTTGACGTTCTTCGTGCTGAATATTGCTTTGCCATCTTGTCTACAGCATCTACCGAGCCTTTGGTGGAATTATAATGGAGTATTACATCCGGCTTGTAGTCAGTTTCTTCGGTTGACACTGAGTCCTCGTGATGTTCGCTTGATAATAAAATAACTGATTTTCCTGGCTTTGGCACGTACGAAACGAGGGTTACATCTCGTTGAAACGCAAACATACTTGAAAACTGAGGCTTTTCTTTATGTGGTAGAAGTTCCTTTGGAATAAACCTTTTATTTTGTCTTAGCGTTCCACAAAGCGTTAATTTTCTTTTCTGTAGCTCCAATTCCAGATCTTTGCTGGTAAAAAAATTATCTGTTGTTATTCCACGACCACTTGGCACACATTGAATTAAATCTAAAACCACCCTAACGCCTTGATTTTTCTCAGGTTTGTTTCCCAGCTTTCCTAAATAAATTTGTAGATTCATTGTATATAATGTAGCACAATCTACTAATGCCCAAATCTTTATGCCATATCTATCTGGCTTACTTTTCATATAGACGCGAAATGGAGCACGTCCTCGAAAACCTACAAGTTGTTCGTCCACTGTTAGATGACTTCCAGGGATGTAGGCTCTTTTACAGTTCTCGACGAAAATTTCAAAAACCTCTCTGAAAGCTGCTAATTTATCTTGCTGTCTACGTTCAATCCTAGTTTCAAAATTATCAAATCGCATAAAAGCGGTTAATTCTTTGAACCTTGAGTTTTGACATAGCAACAGGGAAAATTGGTCGGCAATAAGCATTATCAGTTGTCCAAAGCATTTCAATAGGTTCCTGTCTGGATTTGAGAGCTCCCATAGAAACTAGTAATCCAATATAAGCCCAAAGTTCCACACTGTCCATGTCTTTCCAAATTCTGTTAGATGCATTTTCATGTTTATTATTCCATAAATCAATGTAATGTCTAGCTTTCCTGTTTGTTTCTTGTACTATTATGTTTATTATTTCTTCAGATAGAAACAGGGTAAATACTTCTGTAATGTTACTTAATCCACTGCTATATTTAGTCAAACCTTCGCTAATTTTTATGATATTTCCTGGGTGTTTTCGGACCCTCCTTACGGGTGTCTTTGCCCAAATTGAGCCATCTCTACTAATATAGGCATTCGTCGAATCAACAACAGTAGTTATAGGTTCTGAATCGGAATCATTTTCATTTTCGGAATCTGTAATCCACTCATCTTCTATCAGATCTTCTTCTTCACTCTCTTCGCCTTCTCCACCCCCAAAACATTATCCACTTCTTCATCATCCTCTTCTAAATATCTGCGAAGGTCATCGTCCGTCAGGGCGTTAGGATTTCTAGGTGTAAAAGGCATTTTCAACACAAACGCGAGAATTGCACACTACCACTGCTCAACTTCAAGACAAACTAATACTGCACACAAACAGAAAAGTTTATATTTATAGTGAAACCTAAAATCAAGTTGAAACATGTCGAAGCCTGCAGTACTGCCAGCTTGCATTCCCAGAAGCGGCAAGACGAACAGCAACTTGCATCCGGTATAGGAAATATTATAACGTAGATTGTCAACTGGGGTCCAAATGCACCCCAGATCGTAAATAAAATTATATCAATAAAAATACGCATACTACATTAATTCTTAGCACAGCACATTGTAGTACAATGTTCAATAAACGATTAGAAAAATTACTATATCTCAATAGTGTTTATTTCAAAAAATACGAACATAAATAATCACCTGGGGTGCATTTGCACCCCAGTTGACCATACGAAGGTTAAAGTCTTGGTCCGTAATTTTTATGCTTTAAAAGATTTAACAAATGTTTATTTAATACCAAGTTCCTGCATATGCAGACAATGCTCAATACATATACAGGGTACATAATGCAGTGTGTTTTCGTATAGTAGAAGTTGTTATTTAATAGTATATTAAGTAAATATAGACTTAATAAAAGTAAAATATTATATGGTGATTATTATTTAAACTGAATTAGTTAATAATGTGGTAAAATAGTATGTTTATTGGAGTATCTGACCAACTGTTATTATGATTTATATCTATCACTATCTTTTGAAGGATGTTTACATATGAACATATGAACTGATAAAACTTTAAGAAAGAATTTGTAATTTCCAAATAATTCAATTTTTATATACGAAAACCAAACCAATTGTAATAAAACAAATTCCAGCGAATTTTGCAGGAAGATAAGTTTTCTGCAAAGTCAGAAAATGAGATGGAATCCAATAGCAATTAACATAAATATAATGAAGCACCTAATTATAATTGGTCTTTATTTTTATCGTTACAACTGGTATGTCTGGTATATATCATTGAACTTTATAAAATAGCATTTATACAAACAGCTAAATTGTAAAAATGTTAAGCTTAGATGTCCTTTAATCAATATTACTGTAGTATCTAAAAGTGCTGTGTTAGACTTAAATGATAACAATAATATATTCGGCAAACAACAGTTTAATTTAAGCACCTAGGACACAAGAACACTTTTAGCGGAGCCGATTTAGAAACACTTAGCAAACAGCAAGTCCACAATAGATGGTTTCATTTATTTGGCTAAAGCATTTCACGTAAATTGCTGCAAGAGCTTGACCATATGGTTTTTACAAGACAATTAAATGATTCACAACATGCAGAAATCAAAAATTCATTAACTGGTTAATATCTGAGACATTCTAAAGAGGAATATTTGGTAGTGCCGATAAGAAACGAAATTGATTCAGTACCAATACTCGATTTCGAAAAGAATCGGTGTTCGAGTCTCAACCGCTTATAGAATGTAGAATAAAAATTTTGATTTTAGAATTTGGAATTGAAATCCACTTTCAGAACCAAGAATCCTTTTTCTGTTCTAAAACAGAAACTCGAAATTCTATAGGAATATTTTATTATGACGCCCTTATTATAGCTACATATAAACGTATACGAGCATCATGTTAATTACTCCTATTTTAGAAGTAAATTAATTTGCCATATACTTAGATAAAAATAAATTAATACAAAAATTTCACAATTACTTCTTAACCATTAGGTCGAACTTGGATGCATTTACATAATTTACATTGTTTTATCTACTTTTTAAAATTCTTACATTATTAATAAATATTAAGAATTTATAATCTTGAAACAGTTATATATTTAATTTGTAGCAGTATAAAAATACAAACAAAATTCTCTAAAATATCTACCACTGCGATGACCGTTAAAAATGATTTTCTCATAAGCATTTCCAAACGTACCTATAGAACGTCTCACGGTCAGAGTGCAGTACATGCTCTTATGGACACCAGTGTTGCAAAACTTCTACTTAAAATTGCTTTGAAGATACTAAGCATTTGTCAATCATAATGTAATCCGCCTTTTGTTGTACAAAGTGCTTGTCGGTGGTGCATAACTACTAAGAGTAAGCTGTACATTCTTTTCCGTATAAGCAAACCTACACTGCCTTTCCGGCGTTTACAACTTTATAAGGTCAACACCCATAAGGTTTTCACATAACAACCTGTAGTATACTTTCAACGCAATACACTGTATATTAGATTTAATAGTTGATATAACCATTATCTCAGTACATCTGCAAGCAAACAACTCCTTGGTCTATGTAACAACGGATGCAGAAAATTAGAACATAATCTCTGTAATAACGTAAACACATGCTTAGAATCTCAACATCAATCGGCGATTGGGAGTCGAATTGTGTTTTCAAATACTCCCATCATATTTAATTATGGAAAATTATTTCCGATTCTAAAATATGGACAAGAATTGGTTATTGGAACATAAGAGCAATGCTAAGCCTCCCGTTTAGCACAAGTCTTGGGACTAAATGAAACTCCATGAAATGGCACCGGAGAATATACCACCGTAACCCGCGAAATACTAATCGTTTCTGGAAAACCCATAGGAGAAAATCATGAAAGTAGAGTGGGTATACTTATGAAGAAATCAAACAGGAAAAGTTTACTAAAATGGAATCCAATGTCGGATCGCATAACAACAGCACGCTTTCACTCACATATAAGAATGATAATCATTATCCAATGCTATGCACCAAATGAAGCACGCCCCAATTGAAGAAAAGGACGAATCCTACCACGCGCTATCAGCCATAATAAGTAAAATAAAGAAAGGAGATATAACTATCTTAATGGGAGATGTTAACGCAAAGGAAGGACAAGATAACACAAATCTATAATTATTCATGGGTCAACATGGAATGGGCCATAAATGAAAATGGTGAACTCCTTGTAGTTCTCTGTACAAACCATAGCCTCGTTATCGGCGGTACTTTATTCCCGTATAAGGAAATACATAAGGGCACCTAGGTCTCCCCAGATAAACGCACAGTAAAGCAAACCGACCACTTAGCCATAAGGAGAACATGGAGATGTTCGCAGCTGTCGTGGCGCAGATATTGCAAGTGACCACCACCTAGTTGTTGTTGAAGTGCAGCTCAAAGTTGCAACAATAAAACACAAGAACAAATCGAATCGACAAATATTCAACCTACCAAAACTAAAAAATGAAAATACATTGGCCCTTCTCAAAAATGAAATTATAAACAAAACAGAACGATTGGAACAGAATGAAAAAACAAACTAAACAAATAACTGGGGCCAAATCCAAATACATACTGATAGAAATCAGTAAAAACACCTTAGGAACAAAGAAAAAAGGCAGGAACGAATGAATCTCCAATGCCACGTGGATGAAAATAGATCAACGTAGAGAAGCAAAAGCAAAATTAAACAAGGTAACAACAGCCGAAGAAAAAACACAATTAAATAATATATATAAAGAAATTAACATCCCAGTTAAAAGAGGCGCCAGACGTGACAAACGGAAATGGACAGGAGAAATAGCACAAAGAGCTGAATCCGCAGCAAAATTAAGAAACAGTAGAGAATTATACCGATTAATTAAAAAACTAACAAATAAAGATTACATCATCCAAGCAGCCACAATAATAAAAAAAATAAAGAAGGTGAATTACTATATGAAGAGGAAGAACAACTAAAGAGATGGCAAGAATACTACAGAGAGCAGTATGGCAGAGAAGCAGATGCCAAAGAAGAAGATAGCTACGATGAAGAACAACAAGGCCGTGAAGAGGAAATCCCACAACTAAGAATCAGTACTAAAGAACCCACAAAAGGGAAAATTATGAAAGCAATTACGCAACTAAAACGGCTAAAGCAGCAGGACCTGATGATATCCCGCCCGAAATATATAAAGCATGTCCCGTAATTATGGCAGATATCTTACATCCCATTATTAAAGAAGCGTGGAATATAGAAACAATCCACATGGAAAGAGGGTCTCATCCTTAAGTTGCCAAAAAAGGGTGAAACTGTAAAAACTGGAGAAGAATCACAGTCCTAAACACTATCAACAAAATTCTATCCTCAAGCATCTTATCCAGAACCTCCAGTTGCATAGAACCTAAACTCAGACAAGAACAAGCGGGATTTAGGCCACATCACTCGTGCATTGACCAAATAAATACACTACGTATAATCATGGAACAATCTTGTGAATGGCGCACAAAACTGGCAGAACAGACAGCGTTCAATATGAATATAATCGCGAATTGGAAAATGGCTCATGTGTGGCACACGGTTTAAAATTATGATGTTTATCAAGATATAGTATTAGAAATATTGTGTGACTACAAGCAATTTCAACTTCCTCAAAGGCCGGTACAAAAACTAAACTACAAACAGTATCAAACGGGCACCGTAAAGAATAATTATGGGAAAAAAGACGTGCCACTTATGGACAATTGAATGTACTCTGGTGCGATGTTGTGGAAAAACGTGTTCCAAGATCTATATGTCATAGAAAAGCTCAAAATTTTGTATTTGGAACATGTAAGGCGATATTTTTCAACTGCTGTCTAAATGTAAATTTTCAAAGAATAACATAATTTGTTGAAAAGCCACTTGTTGAAAAGCAGATTGAAATGAACAGAAAAACATATTAGTTGGAAGTTTGAACAGCGATACATTTCGGTTTGAAGTTTTTGTAGGTGAGCTGGTGGGCAGACTGCTTGGTCAAAAAAAATCGAAGGTACCATTCAGATTGTTAAAAATTAAAGTGATACTTCCAGTATCTGTCATGGTGTGGGCCTCAATGTCTGCAGGAGGTGTAGGAAAATTGCACTATATTGATAGCATTGTTAACACAGACAATATTTAAACATCGTAAATGAATTTCTGCAGCCAATAATGGACGTATCCTTGGACTATTACTGGATTTATTATTCAATAAGACGGAGGTTCGTACCATATGTCAAAAACAGCTTTACAACGTTTCTCAGATAACACTATTCCACGCCTAGATTGCATTTCGAGTAGTCCTGACATGTTCACGCTTTGAGACACTTTGGCGCGAAATGAATAAACGATTGCGTGTAACTCCTGCCAGGTCAATCCCAGAATTAAAGCTAAAACTTCAAGAAATATTGAATAAATTTAATAAACAAGGCAGAACTTGGTAAATACTATGTCTCAAACCATTAAAGCCGGTTTTTTTTGACATTCACACTACCGTCCCCCCTATGAACCGCCTTCGCATTACTACAGGGGAGGGCGGGCGTCCCTTACATACGAGCTATTCATGCAACATGCACCCTAAGATTAACTAAGTGAAATACCGTCGTTGCCTTAGCCGGGGTTTGACCCCGCGGCCGATCGAACCGCATTTGACTGTGACCTCGACTGACGGCGCTTATTCTCACTGCCCCATCAAGGCCGTTTTTAAAAATAAAGGTTATGTTTTGAATGATAAGCTTTTGTAAAGCGTTTCAGGTTCAAGTTCCTATGATGATAAATTTATTATATAAGTAGGAATAAATATTCTTAGAAGCTTCTAGATTGCGTAATGATCTCGAAAATGTTTAGTGATAAATAGTAAATACGTATATTAAAATATTGTTTAGGTTTCGCTTGATTGAGTGCCAATAATTGAGTAATTTGTAAGTGGGCCAACTAAAATGGGACCGGAATCGAAGATGCTCGGAAAACCGCGTCCTTGATCTCGCTCAATCAAAACAACAACAACTGATGTTGCGTCAATGCTATGGTTCCTAGATTTAAAGTACCTACAATCAATTAGTCGGCTAAGCAAACAAATAAATATTTAAAATTTTTTTTTACAGTTTTTCCTTATGCAACTTCATACATGTTTAGTATTGTTAGAAAGATAAAAATTATGCCTTCTAGCATTGTATCAAATTGTCTACGTACTAATTAAAAAAATTTAAGGTGTAGACCGCATTCAAAAACTGCAAGTGTTTAATTGTTTCTTGCAAATTCTAAGCTTCCATTTTTCATATCTATATCTAAAACCGTTTTAGCAAGAAATCTGTGGTTCTATCGTTAACAGCAATCATGTATAACAAACATTCATACCAAATCAAGAAAAAACACAACCAGTGCGACCCTACCACTATTGTCCCACTTCAACTCTTCACAGGTGCAGGTGAAAATCTTTAAGCACCTCAACTAAAATACTTTCAAATGTCTTTAAATATGTCGAATTTACATTCAGTTTTTAGCACCATATAATACAGAACGTGCGATTGGAATAATCCTAATAAAAAATAGTTGGTGTACATGTTTTAGAGCAGCACTTTTACTGTGCAATATGAGTAAGCAACTAATGCTACCATCGCATCACAGCAAATTTGAACCATGCAAGATCATCTGATCATTTTTTACATGCAATAAAAATTATTTTTGTTCAGTTACATACATGAACACATAGTATTTGCTAATAGTTGATATAATTCACAACTTATCAATATTAGCTTAGCCCTACAGCAAATTTCAGATTGAAAATCGAAACATATTGAACCACACGTTTAACCCCAAGCATAGGGTGTAGTCATGCGGCGTGTAATACTTATACAGTTATACCGATAATGGTATGTCGTTATCGGAAGCAGCTGAATGTCGAACTGCGGCCACAACATGTAATCCTTTCGATTAATACTGACCAACATCAAAGCTAACAGAACACCAAGTTTACTCGAACGAAATCACAGTTCGTGCCGTGGGTGCTTGATTTACATATTGGGTAGATATGAAGGATTGGATTAAGGCCTCAAGCGCCTTTTGTCGAAAAGTAGTGCAGGGGTATGGTGTAACCACTGACCGAAATACATGTATCAATTGCCCGCCATTACGTTGGAAATACATTGCAGTACCTGGCGTTACATTGAAGTACCCGGCGTTACTTGACATTTCTATAATTTTGTTAGCATGACTGGAAATTACGTTACATT
>JABXWE010069185.1:0-10268 GCA_014611495.1 Limonius californicus | reverse complement strand
ATTACAGGGTGTACCAGAAATAGGTACGAATATAAAATCCGATGGTAGATTACAATACATATTAAGGGGTCGGGGTTAAAAATTTTCAAGTTGGTTTAGTGTTACTTTAAACGTTTCTAGGTAAAGTTAAATATTTTGTATATACAAACTAGAAAAAACATTTCTTTGTCAATGAGACCCTTAAGCTATGAGAAAATAATAATTGAAAATTTGACCCAAAATTGTTTTAAGTACCGCAGGATAATACCAAAAATTAGAGTTCAAAGACATGTTATGCACTGGAGTGTAAGATAGAAGTGCAAAAAAATTTCTTATCGCCTGCCACAAACCAATACTATTAGGTAATTCCTCCCAATTCCGTAGTTTATCACAAGCCAGACAAGTTTTTACGTGTTATCCACTTTGGATTTATTTTACAATTACGTAATTACCTTCTACAGTTTAAATGCATTTTCTATGTATCATCAGCAGTTCATAATCATCATCATCATCTGACATGGAGTCGACTCGAGGGACAAACAAAATTTTATTTTCTTTTTTAATTTAAAAAAATATACTTAATGATTTTTGAAAAATGAATAGTACCATTGAATTGTACTTGAGCCAATCTATTACTGGTTTAAATATTTGTACCTATTTCTGATACACCCAGTATAGATAAATATTTCCTTTTTCTAAACGAAAGTATAGATAGTTAAAATAGTAACACAGTTTACATTCTTGTCCAAAACATTTTAATGGTAGGTATATAATCCCACAAATATAGTATTTCTTGTGTTTGGGTTAGTTCTTTGGGAAACCCTGTATATAATAAGATACGAGGAATCTTCAAATGTAAGGAAGGGTATTATAATATTACAAATATGAAAACTTTATTACTTTTCGATGTAGTCCACATGGAAGCTTTCGAGTACATTTTTTGAAGGTTTGTGCTTGGTTTGGGTTTCATGCGTATCCACTGTTGAACCGCTTTGATAATATTCTTATTTGCCTGAAATATTTTTCCGGCTAAAAACTTTTTTAGTGGGCCAAACAAACAAACATCGGAGGAAGCAAGGCCAGGGCTGTTTGTTTATGATTTCAACTGTTTTTGCAACTGTGTGAGGGCGAGCATTGTCTTAGAGGAAGCAAACAGAATATTGTTTTCTCTTCCGTTTGTTGCTGATTGCCTACTTAACTTATTCGCGCAAAAGTGTCGAATAATAATTTGCATTAGTTGTACGACGTTCTGTAAGGATATCACCATCAGTTGATATTACAGTTTTAGCTTGCTTTGGCTTTGGAGATGTGGTGTGACACCACTGCATGCTTGCAAGTTTTGACTCCGGAGTAAAATAATGTATCCAGGTTTCATTAGTTGTCACAGTTGAATCCAAAAATTCATTTTCTTCTCTCTCATATCGCTGCAGTAAAGAAGAAGCTATTTGCAAACGATTTAACTTGTGTTCTGCCACTTACCGTACGATACTTTTAGCATGTTTTTTATGATATCTTCAACACTTCCGACTCTAATTTGTAATGTTTGAAAAATTTTCCTTTTTTTTCAACTATTTTCCGAACTTGCAACTCGTCGTAGCTTGTAAGAATTTTAGTTGAATTTAAGGTTTCATTAATAATAAATTTGATTATTATGCGCTGAGCGCTGTTATACGCTACAATGAGCAGAACTTTTTGACAAAGTAACTGTAACGGTCAAAATAATATTATAACGAAACGGTTACCCTGAATATGTTAAAAGGAGTCGCGGCCAACCTTCACATATTTATTTTTTGGAAGTGTCTTCAGATGGGGTTTTAATGTAAACATTCCTGTTTAAATGTGAACACTCCTCGTATAATAAGGAATTTTGAACGCATTACTTCAAAACTCGTGTCCCTGCGTTTGGGCGTGATATGTGTTCGTTTCTGCATTTTGATACTAAATACCATTTTTTCTAAAGTTATGGCTAACCAGAATATGACTTACTTGGTTAAAATAAAGCAATGATTGTGAAATTGTTTACAGTGTAGTTGTTTTTATTGCCAAACTGGTAGTATTTATTAAATTCATATGTTTAAATCTACACCTATATAGTCTATACCACTGAAATATACTTAACGCGGGAAATTGATTGTATTTACATTTTTTAACAAATGTATTTTCATTTGAAACTTCCTTAAGGTTTGCTAATAAACAACAAAATTAACTGAGCTCTTGCAGCAAATCTATCGTACGCAGTATATATTAGTACAAAATATCACAATATAGTATGGTACAATATATAGTTACACTTTGTAATATTCTATAATTATACTGCAATGTACAGGATGATTTCCTAAATGTACATAATTTTGTAATTCATTTTATTAATTTTTACTTCTTTAAACCTAAACTTCCCCGTTTCACCTATTTGTAGAAAAGTAGTGCTGCTTGTTTCTGATGCTAAGCCTAATTACTGACGCTATACAATCGGCTCAGCTTAAGTTTTTGCATATGATTGACTCTACAACAAATAATCATGTAACGAGTGTAATAAAATTGTTTTCTTTTTTACATTTTTAACAAATTTGATACAAAATAGGGAGTTGTTTGATACAATCAATTACAAATAGTTCTGTCCTTCACATTCCTCCGATGTCACCTTATACCGTTCAGACATAATTGTTTGATAGCCGAACTGTATTCGTGCAAATGATAACTAATACCAGCCGTATCATTACTCCAGCAAAACAAATTCCGCAGATTATCCTGACTAATGGGCATATCATAGCTATTTGTACACGTGGCAGCATCGCGCCACTTTTATTATTTCTGTATTAAATGGTAATGTGAGACGAACGCAAGAAGGTAATAACAAACAAGACGAAATGTTTAAAGTTCTCCAGTTCTAAAGTTCATACCGTATAGACGTAGCCAGCTTTGGTTGCTAAGAATGATTAAATTCCATGTTCAAGGTAAAGGTGGTTCGATTTCTGCAATAATAAGCTGAAGGAGGAAAAAATTGCTGCATAATGAATAAATGAAGGCGAAATGATATTACACGCAATGAATAGCACAAAAGAATATAATTGGAACTGCAAACTCAAGATGTATAGTATAGTATAGAAGTATACTTTCTTATCCTTGAAAAATTTTACAATATACATTTTGGTGTGCTGTATAATCTTCAAACTGTTGCACTGGTTGACTGAACAAGGCGAACGATACAAGGTAGTAAACATAAACTTATAAGAGAAATGAATTAAGTGTTATCGAATTATATAAGTTTTTTCTAATAAAGCGTTAAACAACTTTAATAATTAAATGACTAAGTTACATGAAATAAATAGTAAGGTCTAGTTTAACAAAGCACTTTCAAACGGACCCACCTTTTCGCATTGAAGCACTTGCCGATTTTCTTCTGGTGTTGGTAAAATTCACTAGATGAAATTAGGATAGTACTCCTGCGCCCTATTGATCTTGAACTTCAAAACTAATGTCCATCACTCGTTGCTTTTTCTAAGTTCCTCGCAAAAAAACTTTGGACTGAGTATCTTCGTATTCGTAAAATCATTTCACAAGGTAATTAACCCAAATATTATTTACTGCTTATTACTTCAGATGTTCAAATATACCAATAAATTCGTAAATACGTTGCATCTTCATATTTTCTTTTTAAATTGTTAACACCAAACTTGCTTCACTTTTCAAATTGTTGTTGATTCGATGTTACTTATTTGTTTTAATTAATTTTAAATTAAATTTGATTGCTATTCCAGTTGCAGTTCCAGAATATGATGCGAATATCTCCCAAACAATTAACAGGTATTAAACGTTTGTTTAACTTGTAGATGATTCCTAACCTTGAAGTTTGTTGACGTCTTAAACGTCAAACGCAGATACAATAAATGTCGGAAAAAAAACTGAAGTCTACTGACGCTACTTTGATATTCCGTCCCAAATTCTAGATTTTCGGCTAATTTACCGAATTTTATCCATTTTTCACACAGATAAGCAACAAATAACGCTGATTTGAACCTTAACACTTAATAACATACTGTTATTCAAACAGGATATAATAAACACAAAATTAAAATTTTAATTGACTCGCCAGACGAGCGCCTCTTCACGCTGAGATTTTCATGTAAAGTCTTTGTTATTTTTTTCCTTCCCTTTTTTTAACAAGTAACCGTGGCACATTATAATATAAACAAAAATATGTACATTTTATAGAAAACATATGACTTCCTCGACCAATGGGAAAACAGAATGAAATTAACAGAAATAACTGCCTGAAAATATCATTTACATTAACTGAAATTATTTCTAATTTAAAAAGGAATCTTTTGACACCTCACGACCTATCAATTATTTTTTAACAACAAACTTCATATTCATTTTAAACATAAATCAGCTTACATTAGTAATATTACAATTAACGATTTTCAAAATCATATTAAAATGTTCTTCACACCCATATCCAAATATTACTCACAAAAACATACAATTGAAAGGTCTATTTTCCTCCAAAATTACATGTTAGTTGACAGTTATCGAACATAATACACAAATCTTGTATCACATTGTTTTCCAGCTGAAAAACTCAGTCAAGTCTGCTAAATACTTTTAATACCATCATACAATTATTACGACTACGAACAAGCAAAACGGAACAGAAAATTCAAAGACTAGACACCAGATCAACCCAAACAAAATCAACGGAGATGAGAAATACTAATTGCACATGACCTTTATTTGGTTTTATCAATTAATTTTTCAGATTTAAAGCATAAAGTAGCTTTAAGTAATCCAAATAAGTTAATTTTCTATTAGATTATTTTAATCAAGGTTCATATAACGCAGCAATATGTACAGGTATAACGATATAGCACCTACAGTATAATACTCATATTGCAATCTTAGAAACTCGGATTAAATGGGAAAAATACGCATTTTTAAAAGAATGTTTTTGTTTTTCTGAAAAAGCGTATAATCTACTACAAAGATATAAGTTGATTTTCCTCAAATCTGTATATTGTTTTTATTATTTATTGTAATTGAAATTTCTAAAAACTGACTTGTGTGAAATTCTAACCTCCATTAGCTTTACTTATTTTAGAGCTTTAAGTTTAATATTTCTTAACGTACAATAATGTGATTTGTGTTTGGTTGATTTTATATCCTCAAATAAGAACTTTACAAGACATGTTGCTTAAATATTCGCTATGTCACCCAATATCTTTAAATTCAGAAACCTTAAAAAGTAAAAACTTGATGCTAAAATTTTATTTCTTAGTTCCAAAGTTATAAACCTCCTCAGAAAATGATTTTAGTACTTGAGAGTAGAAATGGGCTATACAGTGACTTTTCTGTCACACTTCCAACCATGGCAGTTCTGTTTAAATCACAGTGACAAAAACTTGTGACTGTGCAAACAACCAACTGTTGTAGGTGGTCGTCCTCTTTGAGTGGGGTTTTTATCATGTATCAGCCATATACAATATTCCTCCTTAAGACATTTGGACGTCACTGATGGTTAGACATGGTCTTTGTTACTAGATTTTCTTTACCCGCTCTAGCTTAGAATCGTTCCGCAATTTCGAACAATATGTGGTTATATTATGTACTGTTTCGTGATCGCACAGCTACAAAGCTTCGTGATACGGTATGAAACTTCACACAGTTTCGTGTTTTCCACTAGTTGAACTCTATGACGAGTTTTTGTGGACTACGGTCACTGTGAGTTCCTGTAACAAGCAAATCATTGTGACAAATCACAAATAGTGATTTCATTCTAGTTACGATGAATAATTTTGTCCAGGGCTAAAATTTATTTAAATATTACTTAAAATAGACTTCTTTTGAGGAAATATAGTGTTTGTCAATAACAGTAGTTTTAATAAATCATTTCGCAGCTAGTTTCATTTAGAAAACTTCTACGCAGAAAGTCTGGTGTTTAATTCCATGTAGTGAAACATCGGATTTTTAACATTAGTTAACTCTCGCAAGACAATAGCAAACCAGCGATGTATTCTGCCTAGCAAATCTCCTCTGGAGTAAAAGTGTTTACACTTCCCATGGTGCGGAGTCCACGTGAAGCTGTAGGTACTAGGTAGTAGACATGGGAGAGAAGATCGCTACGTCAGTCAGATATGAGACAAATCACTCAAAGAAGAAGAAGTCAAAGTACTTGAAACATTCCAATGAGCCATTTTTTGCTCTTTGAGGGCTTTGGCTGGGGTTTCAAATTTTTCTAATTCAGCGAACTTTTACATACACTAAGGAGTTTGATATATTTTCACTATCTTCACATATCTTTCCTTTAGGTTTTAGTGTAATTTACTTTGGCCAATAAAGTAATTATATCATACATTTATACCGTTATATATAGGCTTTAGTCGATTTAACTTTCTTTATCTGAATTCCGAAAATACATTTTTGCACTGTTCTGGTTTAATGTAAACATTATTTAGATTTTTGTTTGGACGTCAATCATTTGAATTGGGCGGAGTAAATGATCACATATAGTGAAAATGCTATAATTTGATGCATTGTATTTCAATCAAGGAGCATACTGTATTGTCACGATACAGAAATCAGTCAGTAGTAATTACTTAAATAAATTAAAAAGTACCGACTTAAAAATACCTCAAGTTATGTAAAATTGATTCTGCAGAGATACTTAGTTCGGTCATAGGCAAATAATTTTGCCTATAGTTCGGTAGACTTATACACTATACAATTCTGGTACCTCCTGTGGAGTTACAAATCGGGATCACTACAAGATGTCAACTAACTATTTTTCTCATTTCTGCGTTCCCCATCAATAGAGAACTAGAACAGCAATTTTAGGGGTTTTTGCTTTATTCGAATGTTTATTAAAAATAGTAGTAGAAGAGTGCGCGCTTTAGAAAGACTTTCTCTAACATCGCTGAGTTACTGACAATTTCCCATGTAAAGACAATTTTGTATGTATAAAAGGCTCTTTTTACCAACTAAACCTATCCAAACGGATTTTGAACATTACGACCATATAGACGGCTACATATAATTCTTTGGTGGACATCGTAAGACCTCTGAACCAAGAACAAAACGTCTGAGTATCTTCTGGCCGTCCAGGTCGCCAGACCGCACTTGTCACAATTTGTTTGGCTACGGGATTTGCCAAGGTTTTTATTTCCTACACATCTGCTCTTCTTCTTAGAGTGCTTTATCTCTTAGGAGAAGTAAGAATCTTCTCTCCTATGCCTGAGTTGCACGTTTAGAGTGCCACAACATAGAGGACCTACAGCGTAACGTGGGCTCTGAACCACGGGAAGTGTAAACACTTCTACTCTAGAGAAGATTTACTAGGCAAAAAATCTCGCCCGTTGGCCATTGCCTTGCGAGGGAGGATGACCATTAAAAATCCGATGTTCCGGTACTGGGAATTGAACCCAGGACCATCAGCGTAGCAGTCTAACGCGCTAATCTCTAGCCCACGGCCGCTCCCCCTACACATCTAGTGCGTACTTATTCTACGGTGACTGGCAATTTGTGTAGGTTTACACAATGATTTATAGAATTTCTATTGTAATGTATAGTAAATCTACTGTTTATGGCTTAAGAAAACCTATAAACGACGATCCTGGTGAAGTACGATTACCCAGTATGTTCTCTCATTCTTATTTTAGAAGATTAGCGATCATTATACGTTTTCACTGATTTATAACTGATTAGTCTCATTAGGTAAATGAGGTTAAGTCAACAAATTAGTATAAGTTTTCAAGTAAATAGATATACAACTTATAAACTATAGAATTTGAATATTTACAACGTATGTCTTTTTTATCTTCCTTCAATAACATACATAGAAAGTTAAATTCTACTAAAGTTTAGTTTGTTATTGTTAGACTGAACATCCAGTATACTTAGTCAAAACAATTCTAAATTATAAAATTGTTCACTTAATACAAGTATTGATATTTTTAACATCAATGTGCTGCTAGAACCAATACAGAACGTTACACTACCATGTATACATACAGTGCGTCTCACTTTCAGTGGCGTTACTTCAGTAAAGCTACTACAAATATGTATTAAATCACACGCTTTAAGTAGACGGAATGCACCTCCTTTGGTTTTTGTTTGTTTGGTTTTTACATGAGTCTCAACAATTTTTCTCGACATACTTTTACATGAAAATAAACTTATTGGGATTTGATTTATTTTCATGATTTATTTTAATTACCCTCGGGTAGACGTTCAGCGGAAATGTAACTCGCAATTTAAAAATGAAATTATTTACAGCTGTACCAAAAAGGTATAAACGTCTTGTTATTTACAGTGGAGACACTATTTATGACCTGTGGTTTGAGAACACTTATAACGACCTATGAATCTGGAACACACTGTATGGACGGAGAATGCACGTACACTGTAAATCGCTGGCAATTTGTGGGTCACCACGATTTTTATTGCTTAAAGTAAAATAGGGTTAGCATTCAGTGCAGTTGACCTTTATCTACAGGATGTTTAAAGAAAACGAGTTCGAGCGTACAAGATCTAGGGACCTATAAAATTTACAGATTCTGTTATATCAAATAAAACGTTAAACATTAGAATTAAGACCGACTGACATGCATAAAGTTCACCAATGAGCCTTCCTGGATTTTGAAAATGTTTTTGGAATTTTAATTAGCCCTTACAGTTTTCAAGATATTTTTATGTTTCTGTTTGTGTCTCAAATAAGTCTATAACCATTCTAAATGACACTTTACGCCGTTGCAGAAAATGTATTATTGCATTATATTTTCAAAATGTTTACAAAAAAAGCACTTTCTGCGGCTATTTGAAAATGGAATGCACGTACGCGGTGACACTTTTTTGTGAATCCAGTAAGTGATAGAAATTAGCATACAGAGCACCACAACAGTAAGTACCTTGCTCCGCATTTGCATGTAGATTGTTCCGGAAGATTTGTGCGGACAATATAATTTCATAAATGAATAAGTCATTGAATTGAAGGTTTCTCTCATCGTTATGTGGTGAAAGTTGACAAAAATATGCCACAACCACAACACGCTCTGCCCTGAAGTGAGTTGCACCGCACGATGACTAGTGACACGATCATTGATCACGGCTTACTCAATTAAAAAGGAAAAATTGACGAAATTGGATTTTCAGTTTCGGAAGACAATTGTTAGGAAATTAGCAGTATGTATTTGTTTTTACTTTCCTACACTATAATGCAGGAACAGTATTGCCAATTTGACGGGAAAGGGAAAGAATGCAACAGAGAACCTGATGCCTCTCAAAGAATACTAGAACAAAGAAAAATAGTAGGACGAAGAATATGTAACAGAGACGAAAATAAGGTATAAACTGAGAATCAAAGCATTATTAATACAATCAGAAAAAGACGGGCCATAAAGATCAGAGCGCGAAAGTTAAAATGATAAACAGACAGAATAAGAGAGCCAGAAACGAACAGAAGTTTAAAGAAGCAGAAGATTATTATAAAAGAAAAGAAATCCTGGATTTTTATAGAAAATTTATGGAAGGGAAACAAATAAATAATCAAACATACATTAAAGACAAAGGGGAACGGAATAGGCGACGAAAAAAATGGGTGCAAGCTGAAGAAAATATTACTACGAAATGTTAAATAAAGATATAGATCAAGTATTAATATTTGCGGTAGATAACCAAGTTAGAGAATCTATAGTGGACGAATTAGAAGAAGCTAAAAACTAGCAGCAGTCCAGGACAAAATAGAATATCAAATAGAGCATAAAAGAGGGTGGCGAGTATCTGAGACACAAAATATATGAATTAATACTGACAATCTGCAAAAAAGAGAAAATATAATAATACCCATATTGAAAAATAGAGAGGAAAAAGAGTACAGCAACTATAGAGAGATATCCCTAGATCTATAAGATGGTAGCGACACTAACTGAAATTAAGTTGTAAGCAATAGTGGTGCCATATTTAGGAGAATACCAAGCAGGATATAGGAAGGAGAGAGGAACAACCGCGTAAATATTTATGGTAAAACAACTAGTAGCTACGAATACAAAATTCCTGCAATGGAACTGTTTATGGACTTTAAAAAGGCATATGCGTCAGTTGAAAGGTCTAGAGTCTAGACTAATACAATTTTTGAGAGAATTCGACATACCACCGAAGCTGATGGGATTACTGAATAGGACTCTAACGAAAGCCATAATTAATGTAAGAATTGAAGGAGAAACATCACAAGACTTTGCAATCAGAACATGACTTAGGTAAGGGAACCCCATTTCCACACTCTTATTTAACATGGCCCT
>JABXWE010069181.1:0-11384 GCA_014611495.1 Limonius californicus | reverse complement strand
CTGTTTTGCAAAAATAAGTTTGTTTTATGTATTTTGTAGTTAGCATGTTTTAGTTTTTTGTCTGAATTTTCACATAATGTGTTTTATTTTTTATGAGTTTATATTTTATTTAATAAATTTTTTATTGAGATTACCATCTTGTTTTAATGATATCTAATAAATAAATACAATATTCACTAATCCGGACACAACTCGTGCATATAATTGTCTGGATTAAAGAGGTTATACTATATAATCTAATTATTTAAAATTTGCCATTTTCCATCAAAATAAAAATCTCTTCAAACTTTTATCACATCTCTTAATTATGGTATATTCATAGGCAGGTTGCCTTCCTACACGCTCATAGATGAAAAATACAAAAATCATTTAAAAAATAGATAACATTAGTAAGTACTTATAAACATAGTCACAAATAAATAATACACTCTAATTGTATTTGACTTATAAAGATAACTGATACTAAGTAATACTTTATTTTATAATTTCAAAGAAATGAATGAAATCATTGCAGTTTCATAATTATTACAATAAACAAACTCAAGTCTGTATTAGTAATGCTAAAACTAGAAATAAAAATTTCATCAGCTCTCTCAGATTTAAAATAGATATTTAATAAAATTTTTAGTTCCAAAATAACTATTCTTGTTACAGGATTTTCTTGGCCTACATTTTACTAGCATTTATATATTATATATTATGTTGTACTTCCATAAAATTTAGGTTTGATAAAAACTGAGGAGCAATCAAAATACTCTCATAACCCAGACCAACTGATTGGGTTCATACCTGTTGCATAGCCATCTTTTTCCACAGTTAAAAAATGTAAGACCAATTAAAATAATATTTGTATTTTAAGTATCAATTTAACAATGTCAAATTAACCAATCATGATACTTACACCAAATCAGTAACTACCGTTATCTTCAACCTCTGTTTAACATTGCAATGTAAATAAAAAAAACAAGCACCCCTTGCTATTGAAGAATTCAAACCATAAACTTTTGGGTTTTTAAGAGTTGCTACCCCATTTAAAAATTTTAAAGCTTTGATCAAATTTTTTACTAAATTTGAAATAATGAAAGCCTTAAGCGTAACAGCGGGGACTGGAAAAATGTCAATTGCCAGAAGGTCGAGTCCAAGTTTTTTTCTCCATGTATACAAGGCGTTTGTAATAGTACTAGCGAGCTAATTTCTTTCAAACTTTTACAGATATTTTCAAGAAAATTATATTGTGCCAAGAAAAGTCCATTGCAAACACGATGGTCTTATTCAGTTTTATCCAGTCTACTATTTTTGGGACATTACTATCTATAAACTTCTGAGTCGGTTGATGTATTTAATTTTCACGAACGTTTACATGCAGAAAGTTATGGAAGCTTAAAAATATATCACAATGCTTTACAATTCCGATATTACAGGGCTAAAAAACTAAAAAAAAATACATTTTGAGATATAAACCACTTCTTTGAAATGGCACCTTATTAATGTCACTTAACCCAATTTATAATAATAATTTTATTTTTTGGTATGTAATTGAAACTTTAATTTTACACATTACTAAATTAGTAGCCTGCACAATTCTCAAGTATTTAATTCAAGCAATAACTTACAGAATTTGTTTTAAATACTTGTATTTAGAGAACAATTGAATCCTTTCAAGCAAACAACTCAATTCTAATTTGTTCAAATAATATTTTGGGAACGTACTTTTGCATATTTTTATGTGAACAATACACATTAAAATGACATTATCTCTGGAATTCTAAAAAATTCATAATGTCTTTTCATTAGATAACAAAAAATAATATTATTTCTTACTTTAACGGTTGACAAACTGTAAATAAAAATTACATAAAAATATTTGAAAAAATGAAAATATTTCAAATGTGAGTAACATTTAAAAAAAGGAAGTTATATTTCAGAAAGTATATTTTTTAAATTTGGAACCCTGCAGCGCGGTATTTGAAAAGCATTGGAAATGATTTCCTCCACAACTCCCTACATGCAGAAGAAGCTATTCAGATATTTCAAGTTATCTGATAATGATAAAAAATCAATGGAGTCGGAATTTCATGCACAATCCAAAATATAAAATAACGATTAGTATTTGCAAAACACTCTATATGTTGATTTGCACCTATGAAATTCTATACATGGTATTAGTACTAATATTAATTACTCCAAAACTCATAAGAGATGTCTTCATATAATGATAGTATGTAGGTAAAAGACAACAACAAGACACGACAATATTAGTTCTATTCCAAAAAGCCTACTCTTTTTGATATACTACATACTAATTTCTTGTTTTAAATGAAATACTCCGTATATTATTAATTTTTTATTTTGACATGATATTCTGTGTCCATAATTTGTAGAAAATATACACGATGTTCAATTTAAGATACAAACGCTGCAGGCAATTTCTCAAAAATAGTAGGCGCAAGGAAAAAATTTTAATGCTACTGTCTATGTGTATGTCGTGGTCTTTTAACCACTATAATTTTCATTAAGTAATGTGAAAGATTTTTTAAGTAATTACCTGGCCAGGGTTAGTAGCAAGTATAATAATTTAAAACAAGGAAAATATTACTTATAAAATGTTTTGAACAGTTTTGAACTTCAGTGAGTTTATGATCTCCAATTAAAATCATCCTACAGTATTTTTATTAAATATGAGTGTTATTTATCACACATACAAGAAAAATCAAGATTATTTTTGAGTACTATGTAGATACAAGTAACAATAATTTATTATATAATTTTAGAGTGTATTTCCACTTGAACTATCAAATAGTACTTGCTTAAAAAGAAATCTAAGCAATGTGGAAGTAATACGAACACAGAATATTACATGAAAAAATATAAGAAAAAACCTAAGCAGTTTAAAGCAATGAGTAACAATAATCACTTGGAATTGCTAAAATGTAGTACCAGTGTGATAGTGGAGTAATATTGATGATAAGAACAAGGGCACGTGGAGATATTTAATCTAAGAACAGAATAATCTGAGTGCCAATTCAATGTGTATTAACTTAAACTAATAATTTTAGGAATCCACAGCATAATATGCATTAACTACATTTTGTTATTAAGTAGCACTACATAAAAACTTATATAAAATGTTTACAGAAGCACATCACCGAATTAGAAAATTGATCTCATCACCTTTGGTATTCTTATTAGTAGTAGTAGTATTATAAAGTTGCTAGTCAAGAAAATGTCACAAAAATATGCGTGAATGCAACGATGGTGCGATAGGCAACTGCGCATACAATAAAAATTGCTGGACATGCGATAAACCTACTTGTAAAAGAACTGACACAATCCCTATGCTCAAATTTACTTATGTATCAACACTTATGTTTCATAATTTTTTTAAATTTACTGTACTTACTTGTGGTTAGATCCTAAATCAGTACACCACCAATTGAGTTTCATGCTAACTTCTAAGGATGACATAACAGATTTTTCTATGAGGTCCTTTTCCAAGAAAATTCTAAATTCTTCTCCAAATACCGAGAAATCAGGTAATAAAAAGGTTGTTTCGGGAGTTTCCACATGATAATTGTTCACTTTACAAAGACGATTATTCTCAAAATCTTTAGCGATTGCATCTCGAGCTTTCAAGACAAGATTCTCATTATCCGTGGCTCTAGAAATCCCTCTAGCTAATTTCCTGACTGTAAAAAATTAACTGTTTCATGTGTAAATCAATTAGTGTTGTTAAGAATTACCTTCGGATCTGTCAGTGGTTTTTGCAGACTGATTTTGGTACCATATATCCAAACAAGCCTTGAGATCCCAGTTGTAAGTTTGAAGGTACATGTAAGCAGTTTCAGGGTCACTGCCTGTTTGGCTAATAAATTCACTAACTAAACCACCCTCCATGATCTGTAAGACAAACGTATCAGTTATATCACAATGTTTATGTTCTAGCCAAGTTTTACCTCCTTTTCAAAAACCTAACATAACCTCAATTCAATCAAATGTTCTTATACGTAAAAAAAAATTAAATCGCATTATTAATTACCACAAAAATTTGCGAATTTCATCATAAAATCGCTCGTTTACAAATTACACTGTGGCAATAAACGCAACTGCTATAATTAGCTATCAACAAATATGTGACATTTTAACTACGAATATTCTCTATCCCGAACACCTACTCAAAACTAAAAACAATTGAAAACAAACGGTAACCGAAAATGGTCGATCATGTGCGCATGCTTACTACAAAAATGTGTAAAATGTACCTCACGTGCAACTTACGTGAATTAAAATAGTTTGGTACCACAGATTCTCTATTAGTAATATACATTGTTTAAAATCAGATTTGGGAATTTCTTTAATAAAAGTTAATTCAAAACGGTATTTCCCAAACACAATCAATCAATTCTTATCAAGATCCTCATTGTAGTGGATTTAATAACATTCAGCATTCACACTATTTCTTAAAACACTAAAACATGTATTGATGCTGAACATTAATAAATAAAATCCCAATTCATAATAATTTATACATGAAAAAAATTAATAGTATTTAATTTGTTTATTTCTCCATAAGTTTTATTTTAATTCTCTTCATTTTCGTTCTAAATTCTTGGCTCTACTTTTAATTTAAAAACATATTTTAGTCTCTTTGAAAATTATTGCTACTGTTTTTAGTTATACATAATAATACGTACTAAGTAGAGATTCAGAAGCCATTATTTTAAAGATATTTCTTAATACGTTAACAATTTATAACTAAATATTATTGCATTAAAATTTAAAGTTAAATTAATTAATAGTGGGTTTTACCTAAATGTATTTACTTGAAGGAATTTCCGCTTTCCTATATTAAGTGTAGAAAAAAATTTTTTTTAATTCTAATATAATAGAGAGTAAACGTTTAAGCGTGATATATAAAATATTGCTTCTCTTTTCCTATCTCCTAAATTGTCTCAGAGACAAAATCGATACGCATTTGCCCCTTTATACAGTTCTATACAGAGCATGCAGGAGAATTTACAGCTGTAGTACTGTTGACGATGTATAGATGGTTCGTCCTGTACCTCCTATAAAGTGATAGGTTTAAGTTAATTTTAAACTACTAAAGTTGGTTACACTTTTAATTAATAAAAAATTATTAGCTAGTTTTGCAGTAATTAAATTAAATGAAGAAGAAAAAATTAAGGAAACGTTTACTAGCAATTTAAATTTAAATTGCTGACTGAAAGTAAGATTTTTTACGTTTTTCACTGCTAAAATTTCTTGCACAAGAATACATTTTTGTAAGAAAAATAAAAATTAACCTATTATGTATGGTGTTCGTACACAATACAGTTTTATTGCTTTGAAATGTTAAATAAGTAAATGCGCAACAAATGTGGTTTTCTATAAAAAAGAACTAAATGGTGTAGTTTGCAATGTTACAACCAAAATGTTATTTCATTATACCAAAGAATATAGATATTATATATTCTTTGATTATACTGCGATTGAGAAACTTCCTATTAAGTTCATACATTTAAGTTAAGTTTAAGTTATATTAAACGGAAATAGTTCTGTCACAGCTGAGACACGAATTCTTCAACAAACAATTAATTAAGTTCACTATTGTGGATTTTCATACATATTTGGTCAGTTCCAGAAACTGGTTGTTTACTATATACCTACCTATCTTTCTACAAATCGTCCCTCCCGTGTTTGGATGTGGTGTTATTGATTGTGGAGTGTGACATTTGTAACAGTAAATGTCCGTCATGGTCGAAGTACATTGCTAATTGCTTGTCGAGTTAGTTAATTAAAATTCGACTTCCATTGTACAGCCGTGAAATAAGGAGAGATTGCACGAGCAGTTCGAATGCATAACAAAAACGGAGTTTGAAATACGAGCTTGCAAAAACTGTGTAATAAACACTGAATAGTTTTGTTACGTTTATTAATTATTAAAAATTGTATTAATGTAATAAGCATTTTACAATATCTCACCTGTACTTTAAACCATTTTAAATAACTATTGTTGCAACAAATGTTCTTGTTCGAAATTCTTCCAAAAGATGTATTTTTTAGTTGTTTATTGGGTCGCTATATCGTACTGTTGCATTTTTTAATGGCAACTTATACTGGGTAAAATATTTGCAAAAATGGTAACTTAAAATTTTACATTCCTATAGAAGCAAGATTAAAGATTATAACGTTGCAATTGAATAATAACAACTTAAAGTCAGTTATAAATGAACAATCCCTTGTTAATACTGGGTGATGCACTAAGTTTTCCAACAATTACTTATAAATACGCTGTATTACGCTCTTAGACTTGCAAGAGATTTGCTTAAAAAAACAGACGTTCCAAAATAGTACTGCGATTTGGTTCAAATCTGGTGAATTTGATGGCCATTGTTTCAACTGACAACTGAGCTCCATTTAATCAAACCTTGCTTTATTGGTTAAAGGTTTTAATTTTTAAAGGTAAAAACTATTCTTGTTGATTTGTGCTCTTACTTTTGTGTTGATTTTCAGGAGCTATTAGAACATTTTATACACATTCAATTGTACTTAATATCAAAGAAAATCATGTGATACAATATTTTACAAAAATCGAATGTAAAATTGGGTTAAATGGAAACGGTCGTTACTACCACGATATTTAAAACACTTAAATATGTATTTTGGTAACTAGGTTGCCATATTCAGTAGAAACGGATGCACTTAGACTGTCTAAAGTAACTTTAGCTGAGGAATACATACAAAGGTAAGTTCGACAATGGGAATCCAATGGACTGTAGTGGTAAATGGTTTTCTACATTTTCTGCATTTCATGAAAAATATTTATTTGACTCTTCTATTAAGGTTTTATTTTATATATTCACATTCGAAAATACAATAAAATTTAAAACAAAATATTATGTAATTTTATGACCAAAAACAGAGACAGTCCCGTAAAATTCACAAACAACTGTTTGAAAGACATATATTTTTAAATAAATATACGCAACGCAGCTGAACCCGAGGGCTACAGCCCACCTTTTGCGTAATAATTTATTTTAAGAAGCTACGTCGAGATCTAATATGTACCCCAATACGTCTAGCATTTTCTGAGAAACATACCGAGACACAGGCGTAGGCAGGTAGGGCACTGGAAGGCTATTCTTTTTTCTACGATATCAATATAATTTTATCAACTGTACTAAATTTGTATTATTGACAAAAAAATCTATTAAGTAAGTAGATACTGCCTTATTACTTATTATTATTTTCAAATATTAGTGGTGTATTATACAAGGTGGCGCACAACCGACTGACACATTTTGTGTTCTGTTTTCTGTTAAAGTGACTGTTCAAACAAAACTTTGCCATTTGTAACAGATAATGTAAGTGTTCAAGTTAATGTTTAGTAATTATAATGGAGCAATGGACCTTAGTTCTAAATGAAAATCCAGACAGACTGCATTTGATATTTATGACTGATGAAACCCATTTTCATTTATCGGGCTGGGTCAATAAACAAAATATGAGTTATTGGTCCCAAAACAATCCCCGACAAATCCACGAAACACCTGTACATTCGCCAAAAGTTACGCATTGGAGCGTTTGGAGTGGTGGGACCGTATTTTTATGAAAACGAAAACTAACAAGCTGTCTCAGTCAACTCTGAACGTTACATCGATATGTTACAAAATTTTGTGCAGGTGGAGTTAAAAAGAATGGATATAAATCGAGCAGAAATTTACTATTAACAAGACGGTGCTACTGGCCATACTTCTCGTGTATGCATGCAAGCTGTTAGACGATGTTCGGCCAAGTCACTTCTCGCAGTGCGGAAATTGCGTACCCACCAAGGTCACCAGACTTATCTGCTTTGGATTTCTTCTTATAGGGATATTTAAAGCAACTTGTACATCAAAATCGCCCTAGAACAATTGCTGAATTAAATAATGCAATACGTGAAGCAATTAACACAATTAATCAAGAGTTATTATATAGGGTATTTAACAGCTTTCTGAATCGCTTACATCAATGTATTGACAAAGATAGCGGTCACCTGTCTGATGTAGTATTTAAAATATAAAATTTGGTGGTTTTTGTTATTATAAAATCCATGTTTCGTTGTTTTAAAATCAATATTTCTACTCCCACAGTAATTTAAAATGCATCAGTCGGCTGTGCGCCACCATGTATAAGCACAACATAGTTAAGTTCCTAAAGTGCTATATGTAACTGTTATTCGGTTGCCTGTTAGTCTGCGTTTGTTTAATAAATTTTTTAAACCGTCATATTTTACCTAATGCTGCTGACAAACTAAGCTACAACAGACTGACTCGACGTCTCCGTACGGTTCTACTGGATTGTCAAAATGCCAACTTTAATTATTACCTCGCTAATCTTAAACAAGAAGATCATACCATCTGGAGAGCAACAAAACAATTCAAAAGGCCACAAGTTACCATACCACCTATCCGAAAAACGAATGGAGAATCTTCTTCTTAGAGTGCTTTATCTCTTACGAGACATAGCGATCTTCTCTCCTATGCCTGTGTTGCGCGTTTTTAGAGTGTCACAGACATAGAGGACCTACAGTTTAACGTGGGCTCCGAACCACGGGAAGTGTAAACATTTCTACTCCAGAGAAGATTTACTAGGCAGAACACCTCGCTGGTTTGCCATTGCCTTGCGAGGGAGAACGGCAGTTAAAAATCCGATGTTTCGGTGCCGGGAATTGAACCCAGGACCTTCAGCGTAGAAGTCTAACGCGCTAACCTCTAGCCCACGGCCGCCTCTAATGGAGAATGGGCAAGATCTAATAGGGAAAAATCTGAGACCTTTGCTGAGCACTTATATAACGTATTTCAACCATTTGATTCAAACGTAGATGACGAAACTATTGAGGAATATCTGGACATTCCCTGCCAAATGTCCCTACCTATCAAACCTTGTTCACCGGCGGAGATTCAGGCTGAGATAAAGAAGCTAAATAACCATAAAGCACCAGGTTATGATTTGATAACAGGTCAAGTACTGAAGATGCTCCCAAAATAGGGCATCGTGTTATTGACAACTATATATAACCGAATGTTAAGTATGTCGTACTACCCCATCTTATGGAAATACGCGCAAATAATAATGGTCCCCAAACCCGGGAAACCACCAGAAAATGTTACCTCATACAGACCCATTAGTCTCTTGCCATTATTAGGAAAAATCTTTGAGAAGCTCCTCCTGAGAAGACTATTGGACAATACGGATATATCATCACACCTGCCCCTACACCAATTTGGATTTCGAGAAGGACACTTTACAACACAACAAGTGCACATAATAGTAAATCAAATATCAAAGAGCCTCGAGGAAAAGAAATTCTGTACAGCCGTGTTCCTAGATGTCGCCCAGGCGTTTGATAAAGTCTGGCACACTGGGTTACTAAATAAATTAAAAAGACTCCTTCCAAGCTATTATTACCTTCTCCTTATATCTTACCTTTCTGACAGATACTTCACAGTCAAGTATAACAATGAACTCTCCAAACATCATCCTATAAAATCTGGTGTCCCACAAGGCAGTATCCTTAGCCCCCTACTTTACCTAATCTATACTGCTGAGATACCAGAAGCTGGAAACACTGTCATCGCCACTTTTGCTGACGATACTGCCATTCTTTCCACGCACGAAGACCCAATATTGGCATCTGAAAACCTCCAAATTCACCTAAACCTAATAAATGAATGGCTCTATAAATGGCGCATTAAAATTAACCAAACTAAATCGGTACAAGTGATGTTCACCACGCGATTTAACATGTGTCCGCCAGTTACTCTAAATGATGTTCCAATACCTGTCAAAACGGAAACCAAATACCTGGGCCTGCACCTGGACCAATTACGCCTTACGTGGAAAAAACACATTCAAACTAAACGCCAGCAACTGAACCTGAAGTCCCGCCAAATGTATTGGCTACTTGGAGGAAAATCCAACCTGTCCTTACCTAACAAATTACTGCTCTATAAAACTATATTGAAACCAATATGGACATACGGGGTACAACTTTGGGGATGTGCCAAACCAACTAGGATCAAAATAATACAACAGTTTCAATCCAAAACACTCCGCGCTATGGTAGACGCACCATGGTATGTCTCAAATCAAACCTTACATGAAGATCTCGACATTCCATTCGTCACTGAAGAAATCCAAAGATTTGCCCAAACTTACCGCGATAGACTCCAGGGTCACAACAATGATCTCGTACACCAACTGTCCACTGCTCTCCCACCTTTAAGACGACTAAATAGGACCTGGCCTCACGACCTGCAAGCACCCTAATGTGAAGGGCATACTATGGGAGTACCACTAATGAGGGGTTCCTCCTAACCATCATATTTACTTAATACTCCCTGTAGAGTAGATTGTAAATTTACTACTAATAAAACAAAAAAAAATATTTTACCAAATATTTCCGGGAAGAGGACCAACTGATTTTATTCTGCTGAATGCATGTGTGGAACTGGGTTCCAATAATACAATGGCCATGGTGGAACGGTTAGCGCGTTAAACTGATACGTTAAAGAATCTGGATTCAATTCTAAATCTAGGAACATGGGAACACTTTACACATACTCCGGAAATAAGTGTAAAGGTTGCCACGCTATCTCAAGAACACAAAGGGTCAAAGAGGTATAATACAACAAAACAGTTTAAGCGTGGTTATTCCATTTACATTGAAAAAAAAACCGCGTAAACAACAGGTTTCCAAGTCAACTGGTTACTGATTTCCAAACTTCCGCACCCTTAGGCGATCTACGCATATTTTCCGTCCGCATCTAAAATGAATTAAAGGTAGTCAAAGGATAAAATAACCGCCACTCTCTTCCTTCATCTAGAATTTTTGTAATAACGATCGCTTTCGGAAAAATCATCAGGGTAAAAATATTTAAAACTTTTCCTACCAAAATAGAATTATGTGGTAGATGCGAAACGTTATTAGAATATCACAGAATTGAATCCTTCTATTAGAGTCCTTGATTATAGTTGTAGTCGGGAGCTACAACTTATCCTATAACTTTCTGCTGAGAGGCATCTTTTGCCTGAAAGCACTTCGTAATGTCCATATACTGCGAACTCAAAATAGTGGAATTTTTTGCTGATAAAAGTAGCATAACAATGATATCATTATTAATCGTAAACACTATTTTAATAAGTGCTTTTCAATGTAATTCGTAATTTTATGAAACAATCAACGAACTGTGACGAAATGTAAATTGTTTGTTTTGTAAATATGTGTAACTGCTAACTAATTATAAAATATTCTTTTTTTCCAGTACAAACCCATTGAAGCCATGTTTCTTTAGGAAGCTAGGTATGTATATATATATATATATATATATATATATATAGATATA
>JABXWE010069170.1:0-15214 GCA_014611495.1 Limonius californicus | reverse complement strand
AGAGAAATATGACAGCCATTCTGAAGAAGATTTCCGAAAAATTTACTTAATTATTATTAAATAAACATGTAGACAAGAGACCAAATCGTACGTTATATGTGGTCGTGAGGCTAAAAGTTACTTTAGTTGTGCCGTTTCTCCACGTATAAAGTCCTGTTGGGCCTCACCGTGCAAAATTTGGAAAATCATCTTATTATCTTTTGCGGGAAGATTGAATATTATCCAGTATTGTTATTATTATGAGTTAGAATTTTCTAGGGGCTTGGTAACTTGCATTCCATTAAACATTGTCACATAAACATTATATAAACTTAGAAGAGGAGGCCAAACTGTTCATTAGCCGTGGACGTGAGGCCAAAAGATACTTTATTTGTGGACAGTCGCGCACATGTAATACCAATATCGGACTCGTCGTACTTAATTCAAAACTATGTTATTTATGCCATTATTATTTCCGAATTTTTTAAATTTCTAATCAAAATAATAACATTATTCGGTTTTAAACTCATAAGAGGTTGTATTTAGTAATTATAAGAACATCGTAAAAATCCAATGTGGATATTTATTACAAGAACATACGATTTTTCTTAAATTTGATACTCTTTTTGTAAGATAATCTAAGTTGTAGTTTACTCAGGGTAAGTTATTATAGGCTAAATCGTGTATTATATGTATTTCAATATGTATTTGTAATTTGAGAAGACTTTAGCACGGTGTTTCCCCTACTCGTGCTTATTATTCATTCTAAGTCAAGGTTATGTGCGGTTTTGCAGTTCGGCGCTAGCTGACACAGGCATATAATTTATAAAGCTCCGCCCCTATATTGATATAGCCACAACCAACATGTGAAATACACTAAAATTTGTGGCGGTAAATTCAAACTGTCCTCAATCATTTACATTCACACTGAACACATTTTGAATTGTTTATATGTTAATCGTTGCTGAATATTGCGACCGCTGCATCTTGAATTTCTGTGGTAGTGAAAAAATGGATTATAAAATGGGTAAGTAATTAATATTTTTCTTAATTATTCTTTACAATTCTGACATAGTTTCTGTGTTTTGCTTATTTCCTTATTTTCTAACATAAAAATGGTACTCAGTCGCATATTTTTATTGTGCAATACCATGTGTTACATTCACCACTCCTACTGTTGGAAATTGTCACCTTCTTCAGTACGACTGTTTATCTTTAAAGACATGGTAGTTACTATTATTTATAGTTTACCGTTTTTATCACAAGGAAAATGTATAGCAACAAAAAAAATTTATTATTTTGTGTTTTTGTATTTAATGATATTTCTTGACCTATGTTATAACACGAATCCCAGTTGAAAAATGTTATGTGGATAACGTTAACAAAATTATGGAAACTTTTATTGTAAGGCTAATCCAAAACAGTAGTTCTACAATTCAGCAACAAAAGCGAATGTACAATATGGTATTATTATTTATTGTATTTATTACATTTTCAGGGATCATCATCACCTCAGTAGAGTACGGATTGTGTAATAGAGATAGAGGGAAGTGAGTCAGAGAGCACACAAATTAATTCATTGTTGGAAATTGAAAGGGATTTTCATACATACAACGGCGGAGAGAAAAAAACGTTTCAAAACTGTATTAAAACAGAAAGAGGTAAATTTTAAATAGTAGTTCATGATGGTAATGAAGCTTTTAAAACAATTTATATTTGTTGTAGAATATGCTTTCAAAAATATCGAATACCAGAGAGGTTACGATAATCTAGTAAAAAGCATCGTCGAAAACTATGAAGGTAATGTGTTTCGATATGTTAATTATAATTATGTAAAACTTAATACCTAAATACTGTAAAAATATTTGCAATAATGATGGGTTATTAAAACATACCGTTGATGACAAGTAGGCAGAAGAACGTGAAGTTTGTTTATAAAAATGTGGTTCTGTAAAATCAATGATAATATTAAAAATCCATTATAAACAATCATAAATCAAATTTTTGATGTATTTTATAGGTATGGAAGGAATTAGTTCCGAAAAGATAGAATATAATAGCAATAGTGTGAATAATAGTGTGTCAACACAGGAATATCAAAAACAAATAGATTCTACAGCAAATTCATCAAAGAAAAACCGCCGATGGTGTACACCCGAGAAACACAGCTATTTAGTGACCACATAAAGCACGATACCTATCCATCTTCCAGTGAATGTAGCGACACAATTAGTACATCCCTGGAACTCAAAAACAGAACAATCCCAAGCACAAGAAGCTTTATTCAGCTTTCTTCTAAGTGTCGCAAAACAAATATAATGGCATAGTTTTGATATTTGTTACTATTTTATACACTAATTTTAAGAAAATGTAAGAGGAGTATCATTATAATGTGACATTGCAAAATCATTAAAGGTTTTTAATCTACTGTAATACTTTTTATGTTACCCAAATTTAAGACGAAAATAATATACTGATAATTAGCCTTTTATCATCAGAATGATATCAAAAATTAGAATAAAATTTAAAGGAATGATGGTTCAATTTAATTTAGTTGAAGTTTACTAAAACTGGGTTAATAAATACTGTAAAGAAAAAAATATGATATTTATGTTTATTAGACACTTCAGTTACCTACTTGTATGCTAATATATCGATAATAAATAAAACTGAACCATTAAACATCAATTCTTCACCAGTCCCATCCTCAGTCTGAACAGCTGATAGAAAGGTTTGTCCGCATACTAATTTTTATGAGGCGAAACCCAATATTACATATGAAATTGCCAACGAGCCGGAACGTGGTTTTGCACATATATATATATATATATATATATATATATATATATATATATATATATTGTTGTGATACAGTGTAAATGTAGTGTGCCCCACGTTGGGTTGTACAAAAATATTTGCTGTGTGTTAGGTGAAAATGAAATTGTTGTAAATAAAAACTTATATTCGTAAATGGTGTACTAAACTTTGCTGTAATACCACCAAATAAAATAATGCTCACTTGTATACTTATCCTTCCAAATACGTTAATAAAATTATTACAACAATGTATTAGAATGTTCCTTTCACACAACACAAATCTAAATCGAGACTTTTTAAAATAAAATAGCATGAATTTATAAAAGAAATGAAATTTAAATTCAATAAACAAATCTCAGGGTTAATTAAAATAACGGTTGTGATAATATGGGGTTGCAAACTTACACTCGTTTTAATCGAAACTAAGGGAAAACAGCAAAATAATTTAGTTTTGAAATTGAAATTTTGATTTGTCACAAAATAAATTAAATTTTGAATATTCAAGAAAGCCTTTGCAAATACTTTATTGGAAATAAGCATGTAATTTAGAACAAATACAATTATAAGATTAACTATCTCCTTTTGAAATTCGAAACTTCTCTCTACATAAATAACTAACCTTTCTTTCTTTGCTTTGATGTCTTCAAATTTCGCGTGCGCAGGCCTTGTGGCCTTCAGACCTCGTATTCTTTTCACTGCAATCCTGTTCCCGACTGGTTTCAGCTTCTGGTTTATTCTGTATTTAGTGTCTTCAATGGCCTCTCAAATTTTAACTGGATCGTCCACGTTATCCCAGCTCCAGGTAAATAAATAGCTTTTACCTTTTTGTAGTTATAATGTCGTATTGTTCCAAATAATTATTTCACTATGCGTTGTAGGTTATGATACCACCAATCAACCAAAAATATTTAACTTGTAGATCCTCGGTTCTGGTTCAACGTTGAAAATTATTTAATTTATTTACTCGAAGCACTTTAATGGTGATTTATTATTGTCGTAGCACTGGATAAATAAACTCTTTGGTGAGTACAACACTTCAAACTTTATAATTGTCGCTGATCAAATAATTTTTTATTTTTTTGTTGATAAATAATTTCGTCGCACTTGTAATAGTAGTCAATAATAATAAATTCGTCGCACAGGTAATTGAAGCACATTAAAAAACTTTTAAAACATTTATTTCACTTTGACAGGTAAACACACATAACCTCAATATTACAAATTTGGTTATAAAATTAACAGTAGTTCGACGTTGACAAATTTACAAGTTTAGCAAGTGAATTTTAGCAAGTTATTATAGCAAGCGATGCTCCGCATCGGAAAATCTGCTTTTATACCCCATCAAAAAACAAAGCTACCGTAACTATGGAAACACAACTAAAATAAAGAAGTTGAAACAAAACCTAATCGCGCTTACTTGTAACCTCAGAAAATGGACCAATGAGAAGCGAGCTAGATTATGATCCAAAAAGCGACTTAAAAACTAATAATCTAAATCACTTTCTTATGAATCATGTTATGGTAAAACCAAATACATATTTGAAATCCTCATGAAAAAACGCAAATTTAGATACCAAACATGACCCACTTAAAAGTATAAAATAAACAAATAAACATTGTCAAAATCAACAAATTAACAATAAGCAAATAATTAAACATTTATACACAACTCAAACACACTTAAACTAATCTACTAACATCATAACATTGTTTATAAAACATTTCAGCCAGATTAAAATACATAAATATGCTAAAATTAGACAATTTTAAAACTTTCAAAGCCAAATGACTAACAAACATAAATAAATTGACAATTACAACATTGTTTATAACAAATTATACACCAAAAGATGCGCTGTCTTGCTACTCAACAGCATTTAACACAAAAATTCCCTTAGGAATACAATACAAATCACAATTTACAGAAGCATAGTCAAAATTATCCAAATTAGTTTAAGGCATAAATATTTAAACAAATACAACATTGTTGCTATGGAAACACGATGAAAATCATCTATACTACCTGTAGTAACTTTATACATACACAAAGACAAATAGCTGGTTTTAAACATAAATGAAAAGTATTTCATACAATTTCAATCTTAGTCGAAGACAATCAAGTTTTATGCAAATAAACAAATAAATAGATCTTTATTGCTTATGAAAATACGATGCAAAGTTGCCTCTTATGCCAATACAAAAGCATTCAGTACAATATAAGTCCAACCAAACACATTACTGTGCTAAATGTCACAAAATTAATCTGAACTGTCATATCGTAAACACAAATCCTAATATTCTTGAAATTACAGCTTAAAACTCAAGAGAAATCGTTGCAAGGCTTATAAACAACGACTAAAAAGAAAATTCAATGCTAAAATTCCGGTGGATGAAAGAAAAACCTCCAATTCCACATTATTATATCCCGAAGATACATCGGAAAGAACAACGAATGACCTCGTTTGAAATCTGTGTGTTTAAACGACTCATTTTCATACAGGAAAGCTACATATAGCTTCTACGCTTTATATTTAATTAGAAATTAGTTATTTTATTGGGTGTAACACAGCAATATATATATATAGGATAGTCCTAGGAAAAGACAACCAAACAACTGAAATAGAAAGAAGAATTACTCAGGCATGGGTTGCATTTGGCAAGCTAGACACAACTTTTCGCAGTCGAATACCGAATACCTCAAAGAGAAAAGTTTTCGATCAGTGTGTCCTTCCCGTTTTTACCTATGGAGCTGAGACAATGACGTTGACACAAAAATCTGTTACTAAGTTAAGAGTAGCACAACGAAAAATGGAACGTATAATGCTGGGCATAACCTTGAGGGATCATAAGAAGAACGAATGGATTAGGAATCAGACCAAGGTACAAGACATTATACAAACAATTACATCAATGAAATGGAACTGGGCGGGACATGTTGCACGAATGGAAAATGATAGGTGGACAAAGATAATCATGCAGTGGAGGCCAAGAGCCAACAAAAGACTAAAAGGACGTCCACCAACGAGATGGGCAGACGACCTAAAACGTTATATCGGAAACAACTGGATCGGAGTAGCACAGGAGAGGAAGAGATGGAACAGTTTGAGGGAGGCCTATGTCCTGCAGTGGACAAACATGGGCTGATATGATGATGATGATATATATATATATATATATTACTGTGTTGTCTTATCCCTAATGGTTCGATTATGTTTAAATTTATTCCTAAAGTATTAATATCGGAGCTAGTTACAGTAATAATGTATTAGACAAAGATTGGGACTGACTTTCTTATAATCTTGTTCATTCAAATGTGTCCATAATTTGTTTACTGTTATTTTTCCTTAGATTGCAAGGCTTGTATTCAGTAGTATTCGTCAGTATATTAGCTTCTGAAGGTTTTGCCATACCTATCTGTAATTTTCACCTGGAAATAGACTTGATTTAACATTTTTTGGTTACGTAATCTGCACATTCAAGCAACATGTGTTTCAGTTAATTTTAAACTTTCTTGTGTATATTATATTTGTGTTGGTTAGACAAAGATTGGGACTGACTTTCTTATAATCTTGTTCATTCAAATGTGTCCATAATTTGTTTACTGTTATTTTTCCTTAGATTGCAAGGCTTGTATTCAGTAGTATTCGTCAGTATATTAGCCTCTGAAGGTTTTGCCATACCTATCTGTAATTTTCACCTGGAAATAGACTTGATTTAACATTTTTTGGTTACGTAATCTTCACATTCAAGCAACATGTGTTTCAGTTAATTTTAAACTTTCTTGTGTATATTATATTTGTGTTGGTTAATTGCACTGTAGTGTTGTGAGGATACATTTAAGAGTTTTTAAATCATCCAATTAATTCCAATTTCTGCAATTTTCGACACCTCACAAGACTATATTCTAATACCCAAAAACACCCACATATTTTCATACATAAAAATGAATGAATTCTGTAACACTGGAGTATCGTCGTAGTCTAAAGATTTTAGCCTTTTTTTGTTGGATGAATGTCTATACACTATTTAAACCACTCTTGTATGTTTTCAAGTCTGTTTCGAGGAGTTGTTATGGCATTAAAGATGTTATTGTCTTGAATTACCAAAGCCATTTCATCCGCATATATTGCAAGTGATGTGCTGTGTCAGATAAACACGTTCGAAGCAAGAATAGATCCTTCCAGAACCAAAGCCTTGGTTTTTCTCCAAGTAGATAGCGTTGCATTTATTCTGAGAGCAAACGTGCGATCATTTAGGAAGTATACTATTGTTTTGACGAAGTATGCCAGTGTTTTAATTCGCTCCCATTCTTCTGAAGGGACCATGCCACATCAGTTGCTTGTTTCCAATGTTGTCTAATATTATCCTATCAACTTCCATTCGGTTCTTTATTTCTACATTCGTAACATGTTGAAGGCGTGATATTCTGCAGCTCCGTCTTAGGCAATCCATTTCTAGAGCTTGTATTCTGGCTTTAATTCTTTTGTTGATCGTCCAAATTCCAGCAGCGTATGTTTTAATAGCTTGAACTACTGATGTGTAAAACCTTTTTTTTGTGTTTTTTGTTAGTTGGTCTTTCTCCCAGATCGATTACATTTCTGTATAGCCCTCCTTCCCTGTACGATTCTCGTTTTAATATCCTTGGTACTGTGTCCGCCTTTAGTAAGTGTCACGGCCGAATATTTAAATTCCTCACATGTTTGTATTTTTTTTCCTAAATATAAATCTTGCCCTTCGCGAACCGTAACTAGATTGGGTTTTGTCTTACTAATATTTAGACCCTACTTTTTATATTATTCATTTTATTTAGATAACATATAACTGATGTCGTCCTCATCACGCGCTAACACCTGCGCATCAGAGTGTACTTAAATATTGATTATCGGGATGTCCAATTGCCTATCTTTCCGCACTTTTTGGTCCAATGTTCGAACTTCTTTGCCAGATAAATTTTAAACAATTCTGGCGATAAAGTGCAGCCTTGACGTAAACTTTTATTGAAGATAAATCTTTCAGAAATGTCCTTGCCTACTTTTGCTACGCTTTCGTTATTGTGATATAAATTTCGAATTGCTTTCAGATACGTTTTAGAGATTTTGTATGCTAAAACCTTAAATAGTTGATTGACTGGAACACTATCATAGGGTTCTTTAGGTCAAAAGAAGGAGATGTGTTTTTAATAAGACTAAGAAAAATTACACTAACAAACACGAAAAGTACAATTAAAATGCAGAATGAATAATCTCAGCCGTTCGAAATAAATAAAGGCGTCAAACAAGGAGATATAATTTCAACTCTCCTGTTTAAGCTAGTGCTAGAAAAAATAATAACGGAAGCTCACATCACAACTGAGGGAAATATACTATATAAGACAGCTCAAGCCCTAGCATATGCGGATGACATCAACATAGTAGGAAGATCTGTCGATGCATACAAAGAACATTTTGTAAATTTGGAAAAGGCAGCGAAAAACAGGGGCCTGGAAGTTAATGAAAGTAAGACCAAATTCATGACAAAAGGAAGATACCGAAACAGGTAGAACATAACAATAGACGAATACAAGTTGGAAGCAGTTGGAAGTCTTAAATACCTTGGCACATACCTAAATGCGCGAAACGATCTAGCGGAAAAAATAAATGAAAGAATAATACTTGGGAACAGATGCTATTACCGACTGGCTGAGCAACTAAAGTCAAATGCAATCAGAAGAAGGACAAAAGCGCAACTGTATAAAATGCTAATTAGACAAGTAATCACATACGGATCAGAAGCATGGTGTCTAAACAAATAAGAAGAAAATAGATTAGAAACATTCGAAAGGAAAATTCTGCGGAAAATTTATGGCCCAATCCTAGAAGGAGGACAATGGAGAAAGAGGTATAAATTCGAAATGAAAGTTGGCAGACCAAGGAACAGATGGATGGATGCAGTGGAAAGAGACCTCAAACAACTGAACGTAAACAACTGGAAGATGATGGCAGAAAATAGGGCGCGTTGGGGCAAGGTGCTGGAGGAAGCCAAGATCCACCCAGGATTGTAGAGTTCTGAAGAAGAAGAAGGTTAGAAGGTATTATTGTTTTCTTTGGATTCGCATGGAACACTTTCTTTGGTTTTCACTTGTGGACTAGTTTTAATAATTGTACTAATTTCTACTTTTGTATTCGCAGATATGTGATATAGCTGCTCTCCTATATCAATGTGATTTTCATTATCAGTTTTCTCTGCTTCGTAGTGTTTATTTTTTTCGACAATTTTCATAATACATAATGTCACCGTCGAAATTATTACCATCGATCTCTTCCTTCCTTTCGAATTTATTAGAATTTTTATTAACTGAGAAAGTTTTCCATAAATTATATAATATTAAAAAAACCTTGGTATACCTTGCATGAAGTCTGCCCAGCTCTTTAAATTAATTAATATATTCCTGACCTACAGTCTGTACAAATACGTTATTACTTAAATTCCTTGGGAACTAATTGCTAGGCTTGACTTCTATAGTTTTCGATTTCCCCAGGCATGTGGCGCAGTATATGGCTTTTGGGTTATATGGGTATAGACGGCCCGCCCAAAATCAATTTGCTAAGGTTTCTTGCAGTTACAGCTTTAGTTAACATTGCAGTAAAATGTTCCTTGGTCAATGCTTTAGATGGATTACTTCTTCTTCAAGGTAGTACAGATTTTTTCCATTCTGCCTTAATAGGTCGAAAGGCAGCCGCATCGGCAGGCTGCAGTACGTACAATTTGTTTAGATTCCTATCTAAACGAGTTTTGTGTCTATCTACAAATAGTATGATGGGGAATATCACATTAATTCTCTTTAAAGCGGGATAAAGACGTTGGCAACGTACTCGTAACAAATAAATTATTTCATCCACCCTGTGTAGCTAAGTCATATCCCCTAAGATTTCGCCGTGGACTGTGCTATGTTGGATGGTAACCTTTTGTACGGGTAAAGTACCATTGGAGTAGTTATCTCATGCTACAAATGTGAGCATGACTGCTAACGCTGATTTAGCATCACCAGTGTCAGTTCCATAAACATTCTGAGCGCCTCTAAGATCTAGTACTTTTTTATTTTTGTGACAGAACAAAGTGTGTTTCATCTCAGTTGAAAACGCAAGTAATATCTAAAACACTGATTTCAAAGTTTCTTTGTATTAGATATATTTTGAAACTAGCTTTTTATGCCAGTTTCAGACCTTAGAATTAGCTGAGGTGACCGCCACGGATGTTCTCCCCGAGACATCTGGCTGTCTTCTTGAGAAGGCCTTGTACCAACCTCTACGTGGCATATTATCTCTAAAAGGAATATTTCGTGGAGTTTGAACCAAATATTGTTTTACAGGACATTGGACAACCACCACTCGTTGTGAAAATCCCTTGTGATGGCATTAAAAAATCTATTTTTTTAATGTGATTTTTCCCTCACGAGTTAAAATTTTGAAAAGGCCCCGATTAGGCACTCCAGTCAAATCATTTGTAATTCTAAATCGCAAGGTTGATCTAGGTACCCCAAACAGATGCGCAGCTGATTTTACGGGAATACCTTCCTGACTCAAAGGGCTTTTTAATATTATCTTCGGTATATTTTCTGTCACTGGTTGTCCGTTTGTTTTTGGCATTTTGCTCAGCTTTTGCCTAGTAAAATAAGCTAAACCCTTAGTATCGCTAGAATACATTTGTTGGGTTCGAAAATTACGCATACTGCCAGGTACTGTTTAAAACCTACATCTTGCATCACGAAGGTACTTTAATCGTGATCTCAATGAATAAGACAAAAAGAAAATCGCGTATTTCCAACACATTTTATAATTAGACGAAAAATACAGTTATTGGCACCCTATGCCAGTATCGTTTTCATGTGGTTACTTTGTGACAATTGTTGGCACCATGAAAATTACACGTTAAGTGAGATAGTCTTAGGTTATTACTTACGAAAACAACAAAAACTTGTGTTATTTTCAAAAAAACTAAATGTTAAAGATTCTTTTTTACGAATTTAGTAAGAAGAAGAACAAGAAAGGCGATAAATTACTATGCTGCCTACACAAGAAGCTAGCAGATTCCAAATATGGGAACAAATGATATCAGTACAAATTGTTTCCATCAATATATCCTTAAGATCAATAAAGTTCCTATTATTTAATTTAGAAATTTAGAGCCTACTGTAGCAGTGCCAATAATTGTATCGTTTACCCTATATTTTAATAATGAATCGGATCTTGACATATAGCTAGATTATTTGGTTTTAAGTCGTCAACTCAACACCGTTCAATGTTTGCCTATGTTCCACGTGCGCACTGATAAAACAAAAATAAAAAACAGGCAACACTGATGCTGACCAAAGGAAACTTAGGCAGGGCATCATGATTTCCACATAGATAAACTAGAAATTCATAAATCCGTTTTTTCGGTTCGGCTCACTTGAACACACTTCTTGTCTGCATTTAGACTAAGTAATTAAAACATATTTAATTTGCATTAAATTTTATTATATTTATATCTATAGTCTAACATTAACAATAAGAAGATTCATAATATATGAATGCGCCCATCAAACGGAAGTAAATTTACGCTTTCTACTTGGACAGGAGACAACATTGGAGACCACTTTCGCAAGCACCAAGTGGTGCATTACCGATGTCACACTCTGATTTGCAAATTGTGAGAGGAACTGAAATTCCCAATAGTTGGCATGGGCTTCCTTCCGCTGGGAAATAAAAAAATATTTATATAGACAAGCTTTATAATTTAATATATAGCGAAAATATATTTTAAAACGTGTAAAAATCAAGCGTAATGTATTAAATATAAAAAGCTATTTACCTCCTGCAGCTAAAGCTGCCGAAAAGATGGTCAGGAACAGTGCAAGTACAAGTACGTATTTCATTTTTCTTTAGGTTTGTAAGAACTGTATCATCCTTCAGCAGAATACAACCTTTTATACTAGCGCGCATACGATTTTAGCCAATAGCGAAGGTGAAAGATTCAACTCCTATCTGCAATTTATCGGTATTATTTGATTGAAAAGTAAGATATTGTTGGAACTTTCGATGATACTTACGTTCGTTTTTCAAACCGACTTCGATATCAAACAAATTAGAATTATTGATATGATTTTTTGAACATCTCTACTTTTGTAATATAATGTTTAATACGTACATTACTCTTTAATTTTAAGGAAATATTCTGCAGCGATATATGACATTAATGCGGACAATCTTGCAGCGATGTCACTTCGAAATAGTTTATTTTATGAAGATGCTGATATTTTACAAGTTCCTTTCTATTTAATGTCCTGGGAAATATAAATGCGCTCACAACTACCCTACAAGTTGGTTTGCTGTATTGAAAGCTTTCCTTCATATTCAAATCCTGGGGTGTTTCTTCCTGAGTGAGGGGCTCACCAAGGTTTTCGTATGATCTGTTATACTACAGGCTGTGTTACCTCTGCTTTTGAATTTACTGGTATGGCAGTACCATTAATGCTGACTGCTGATAGCAGACAGTAACTTGGTTGGTATCCATTTGTGGATTTCACAATGGGACACATACATTGATATTATTTTTAAATACACATATATAAAATTGATATTATCTTAGCAGCGGCAACATGCTGCGTTAAAAGAACCATTGCCAACCTCCAAACTGCACCATAAATAATGTAACTCATCCAAATGCCGTAGCGCATGGCTACTAAAAATAGTATTAGCTTTTCTGAATCCACCAAAAACCAAAGTGTACATATACAGCCTGCGAATGTTGAAGTAAAAGTTTTACCATGATCCTTTAAAAGTTCCCTTAACAGCCATCGCGGCGTTGAGGCTATATTCACCGCTACAAAATATTGTTCCAAGATTTAGATGTCAAATATATCACTGGTGGTGATTATTATTCAAACATCGTCCACTGAGGTTCCAGCCGTCCAAGAGACAAGATTTTCTGTGCTCTATGAGCGAAAGAAAGGTTCATCTATCGATGTGTAGACCTACATATTGGTCAACGGATGTTCGTAGGAACTCATCTATCTCGAACTATATTGGTGTAACGCAATTTTTTGAAAACGGAATAATTTCAGCAACCTTTGGCCGAAATTTTACGATCTTACGCTTATAGACTACTTCTTGTGTTCTTTCCTGAAAAACTGAAGAGTTATAATTCCTGTTCATCCTATAGAAGACCTACTAGCAAAAATGTAGCAGCATGTAATGCAATACCACTAGAGTTGTAGCACGAGGTCTTCAAAATTATGAAACGACGAGTTGTTTTGTCTTCAGAGGAGAAAGCAAGCTTTTTTTAACACTCTTTAGAAATTTATGGAGTAATGCAGTTGTTGATTGTTACTTGTGAATATATCAATCTTTATTTAATTTAATAAAAACTAACCAACAAGCTAACGTTTTCTTATTTAAGTCATAACGATAATATTACCAAAAGAGCATCTGTTTTACCAACAGAGGTTAACAGAGGATTGTAATTTAATGCTATTGTAATACACATTACTTAAAACTCCTTTAACTAATTTACTTCTTGCCAATACTATATAATATCATTTGCATCTTCGGCCATTAACCCGTAATGGTCTGCACACTGAAGTGTAATAGACTTATCATCGTCAAGTTTGGCACCCATGTTGCAGCATCCTTTCTTCGAGCGCTGCGATTAAAGATACCTTCAGCAGCATGGGCGCTAACAACTGTGGCGGAAATCCCTTCGTAATATAAATTTCCAATTTTTAGATTATATTCCAGGATCTGGTATGCATTCAAGGGACCCTGCAAGAAACGGACAGAAGCGAATTCTTTCCAGTTCTGCGAACAAATCAAATTCAAACGTCGTTGTTCCGACGGTAGTCGTAATAATCTGCAGCAAACGGTGAAAGGTGTAAAGCGAATCTCCGGCGCCTTAAAACCGGAAAACCTGCTAAGAAAGAAACCCTAATCTTCAAGTTGAGGATTGGGGCAATCAGCCCGCTTTTCTCACTTGTAAAAAGTATCATTGCTCTGAAAACCATATTAACAAGTTTCAGAATTCGGCTACTTAGAGATTAAGACTACGTTTCGCAAAAAATATAATGAGAGTTGGTATATAGAATGTCCAAAGATTAGGTCAGGGGCAGTTTACTTTAACCCTCGGCGGAAGCTTTGTCTCAAGTAACTCAAACTTTCATTTTTTTTCTAACCAAGGTGAGGAAGGAGAAGAGGAAAGAGTAACAACGTTTTCAGAAAACCTGGATTCAGCTGACCCGGCTGATAACACCCAGTAAGGGTCCCTGCGAGAGTTACAGATGAAAACCGTTCAAAGGTCTCTGGAATACGGTAAATATTCCGGATGGAAGAAAGCGGAGGAGCCAGTCGAGTGGGAAGATCGATTTCATAAACCCAGAAAGGCATTCTAACTGGAAGGCGTAAACTTTGAGCAAAATTTGTCCGGTCCTCCAGGTGGGAGATTGGGACTTCGGGCCAGCTACGCGATTCTCGGAAAATCATGAAAAATCATATAGTTGCTAAACATTTTATTAATTCGTCTCGTAAGTTGAATGGATCAACCAGAAGACGACAAGGCATAAGAAGTAGTAGTATGGGTTTGGTTACGTGGAATATTTAGGGAATTGCAACGACATATGACGGGCTGTTCAGTGAACTACAGATATTACAAATAGCTGTAGGGATACTAACCAAATCTATGAGAAAGGGTAAGCGCCTTAATATTTAACATGCAAACACGTTCATTTTTTGATTTTGTATTCCATTTTAATGCGATCCCAAATGTTGGGGGTTCCCAGATTTAAATTTAAAATAATTATAATTATCATGATTTAATTTATTTTATAATAATATTTAATTTCGGCGTTGCCGTGAAATGTTCAGTTCCTTAATTATGAACTGTTATATTTAGTTTATTCTTGGTGTGTTTTTCCTTAAATAATTTTTCCCACACAATGGTTTTGACCATTTAAATTTTTGTAATTTTGATATTTCCTCTTACTAGGAAGTTTATTTGCTTTTTCTGAACATGTAGAAAAGTTGTATATGGTATATTTTAGTCTGAAGATGAACCGAAGTGGGTTCGAAAAGGTTAACAATATTTTATACCTTTAACAAGATTAAATCTATTTTATGGGATTTGACTGTGGTTTTAGTCAACGACATATTTACCTTATCCCATTATGAGGCCTATGGACATTAATGAGTTTATGGGGATTTAGTGTTTGAGCATTGTTTTTTAGATTATCTGCATTGGACTTCAACTGTTGACTTGGTGTAGGACTTATCAGCTAAGTATCTTTAATCAGTTCAAGTTCCTTCTAGAGATGGCAGTTTAGTTGCCGAAATACATATTTAGGTGTTCTAAATATCCTGGTGGTAAAGGGTTTTCCCAAGATTATTTATTTAATGTTATTTGCAAATATGTT
>JABXWE010069165.1:0-16316 GCA_014611495.1 Limonius californicus | reverse complement strand
ATAAAAGACGTTATAAAGTGCATTCTCTACACAAGAAAATATATGAAAGAAAACAGTAATGCAAAACAACCACCGATTTAAGAAATTTTTAGTATTGTTACGAAAAAGATTGAGAAAATCTGGGAATCTGCTTCTATTTCTATAGTAAGCCACACCCGAGTTTCAAACATTTTGAAAACTAATTACGACGCATATTTGAAGCTAATTTGATTCCCTAATAGTAAAAAAACCAGTAAATATGATGAAAAGGTTGCAAACTTTACTACCAATGTAGCATGTAAATTGCTTGATATTGCAGCTTGTAAGTGCAATTTTTACAACTTTTGCACCTGCGTGAATCAAAAAAGTACTAACATTAGAACGGGATTTCCTCACCTACCAGAGACGCAATAGAACAATGATAATGGGTGCTGTTGATTTATAAGGCAACGGCAACACTACAAAAAAGACAGCAAAGAAAAAGGGGCCCTTCTCAAACGGAACTTTCGACTAAGGTAGCTTCTATGATTCGCTCAAGCAGTCTACAAACAAGAACAATGAAACGAGATATTTCTGAAACAAGTTGAACAACTCCAGAGCCGTTAACATCAACATCCACGAGCGAAAGGAATAGATTAGATCTACCATCTTTGGCGAAAGTGTGTGATCGGTACGGGGTATCAAATCGAGCAGCAGCTGCAGTCGCATGCTGTGTTGCAAGATGTTGGGCTTATTACGACTGAGGACAACACCCTCGTAATTGACAAGAATAAAGTTCGGAGAGCAGTATCAAAATCAAGGAAACATCATCAGGGAAAACTATCCACGATTGAACTCAAAAGTATATATTTCGATGGAAGGAAAGATACTACGTTCAACATAGAGAAGAAAGATAAACGTTTTTATTCGAAGATACAATGGAGGAACATACTTCGATCCTTTCTGAACCAGGTTGTATATACTTGGGCCATGTTGCGCCACCTGCTGGGACAGGTCAAGCCATATCTGACGCTATTATAAATTATATTTCAAGGCTCGGTTTACATTCTGAGAATATTGTTTGTGTTGGTTGTGATGGACCAGCTACTAACACTAAAATGGTTACAGAAGCTGCCCTATAAGTTCCCGGAGAAGTGTCCAGAGTCTGTGCAATACGAAATAAATTAAACTCCAGATCACAAATGCCCTCTTTTGAGGCCAAACAAGATTTTGTAGCAGTGTAAATTAATTTCGTACGTTTTGAAATTTTGTGATTTATTGTTCGATTTGTACTACGTCTTGAGTAAACTTATTTTAAACATTTGGCAAAAATATATTATTTTGTACTACTCCTCTTCTATTTTTACTATAACACAGCTTACAATGATTATTATTACATAAATTGCCATTGCCTAGTTTTGTCCGACACCCCAGAATTTGAAAACGTTGAACCTCAGTAGAGGGCTAAAAGTGGTACTAAAACAAAAATTAAATAAATTCTCTTAATGTACTCATCAAAACGCAACTTTTAAGTCCTGTTACGGTCGGATATATAAAACTTTTTTTTCACATACATCAACGACCCGCCCTAATGAACAGATCCTCCATTCGCACCAACAATTTCTGAAATTTCTCTAATTGAAATTCGACGATTTTCTCTAATAAGGCCTTCCACACATGTCATATTGTTTTCTGTTAATGGAGTACACCGTGCACCTGGTCGCGGCTCATCCATAGTCCTCTCCTTTCCATTCTTAAATTTTCGGCACCATTCCTTTACAGTTGGGTACGCAGTACATGCATTTCCATACATTGCTTGCATTCACGTATGAATATACAATGGCTGCATACCCTCAGCGCATAAAACTTGTAGGAACGCACGCTGATCAAACTTGGACGGATTTTAACAACAAAAGCCAGTTCAAAATCGAAGTTTTAAAAGTCAGAATCAAATTCAAACGCCAGAAACTTATTAATGTGTTGCTTACAAACACTACTAATATTAACAAACGTCATTTGAATTATTGCATTTGGTTTCAAGGCTAAGTTGATCAACGATGGGTTTCAGTTGAACAAACCTCGTACATTGATTTGCTTATATATTTTATCAAGGCGGTTGGTTAAAGAATGGAACGGAATTTTGATAACATTTCTGGTGTTTCCATCAAAGTCAGAACTGTGTAAAGTCATGGAATTACGAACATTTAATTATAACTTATGTTTTCAAAATTTTTGTCAACTGTACCCAGTAAACTGTGGATATTGTATTTGGGTTGCAGAATACACTAGTTTTAGTTTTTTAATAGCGTTTCTGGCCTTTGTTCACTGTGGATGCTTCTTGCATATCATGATTTATCTTTTCTGTTTCGTTTGCTTCATCACTTTTAAGACGGTTGTCACACTATGTTCGCAATAGATATCTTGTGTGTCAGTTACTTGGTGGCTTAATTCGTTCTGGATGATCCAGATGCGAGGTGTGAAGCGTTAATTTATCTTCCTGATCAGCGTAAATAAGTTCTTGGAATAGTGTGTTTTGTGTTTTCTTTGCATATGTTTGCCAAGTATGTGTCTTTATCTCTTCTGCAACATTATAGAAGTTTTCTTATTCATATTGATGACTATATATTTTGTATATTGCCACATCACTTCGGATTACATAATATGCGACAGTTAAGGGGTATTCTCACGATTCAGCTTCGGTTGAATAACTAGAAGCTGGAAAGCAGTTGAACGTGCATTGAAGCATGTGAATCTTACATCAACTCGAAGCTGACCGTATTTGGTACTTCACATGTAAAATACTTTGCATAACTACTTGGAGCTTTAACGCACCTTTGAAATACTTCAATTAGTTCTAAAGTAATTGGAAGCACTTCTGAAATTCATCCAGAGCCATCCTCCCCCTTCCAAACAAGTACCAGTTTGAAAATTCGCGAACTACCTAATAGAAAAACAAAGCCGTTTCAGTTCAGTGTGTAGTTATGCGTTATGAGTGCAGCTGCAACTACTTGTTTAGAGTTTATCTTAGGCGTAATGTGTTTGTCCTACATAGTAAAACACGTAAAATTTACGTCCTAAATGATGAATTTTTAAAGATACTGCTTGTAAGTACTTGAAGCACTTTCAGAGCTTCAAAAACTTAACAATGAGTACTTTGTACTTTTTATTTACAGTACTTGCTTAGTGCTTTACTTTCTCAAATACTGTACTTTATAATTCAAGCACTTTTGTAAATGAAAGTATTGATACTTGTTACTTTAAAGCACTCTGGCTCAGTGTTTGTTGCTTGGTAATCGAAACTGTTTACCAGATTCTTTTACCTAGCTCTACATCAACTTGGTAGAACAACATTTACTTGAAGCAGCGAAAGTCGAATGGGATTTAACTTTCGTTGCACAATTAACTATGAGCTTATGAGTCATCAGTCTATAATTCAGCAAATTGAAACATGTGAACTGCTACAGTATCTCTCAAAAATCGGATTTTCTTGCCAATTTGCAATAACTATGAAATAGTCAGGATATGTTATATTCACATTTTTCGTCCTATATTGGTAATGCTTTTTGCATAGTCTTATCTTCGTTGTGAATCTTATCTTAAATTTTTTAAGTGTAGTTCATTTATCCTCAAATCCTATCTAACCACATCTTCCTTAGTTAATTCATACAACAGTGTTTATGAAGCTCCTAAGTCATTTCTTCTTAAAATCCAACTTCATACCCAGAAACTCCGTTTTCTGATTTTTTTAGTGTAAAGCAAATTTAGTAGAAATGCTTTGCCCATATAATCACAAAGTAATACGTTAATTGTTGCTCTAACAATATCATTCGTGGCCGTTTAACATTGCACTGTTCTTTCAATGTTTAATGAAGTGTGACAACATGTTGCTGATCAACTTAGGTTTCAACTATTGTTGTGCAACGAAAGTTGAATCGTGAGAACACCCCTTTACAGAAAATTTTCCAATCAAGCATGTAGCTGAGATTGTAGCTACTAAACCACGTCTAGTTTTTTTAAGGTTGTTTGGAATTTTTATACCTACGAGGATGGTTCGATAACTACGTGGCCTAACAAAGAAAACGCAAGTTTTTTCGACAAAAACATTTTATTTTTCAATATAATCTCCTGCTCGCTCAACACAGTTATTCCAACGATATTCCAAATTGGCAATGCCTTCATTGTAGGTCGATGAATCCAAGTCCTCGAAATAGCTATTTACAACAGCATTTACCTAGGAATTAGACGAAAATATCTTACCGTCGAGCCATTTTTTCAGGTGTGGAAACAGATGATAATCGCTGGGAGCCAAATCTGGGGAATAGGGCGAATGGGGCGCTAATTCAAATCCCAATTCATGAATTTTGGCAACTGAAATAGCAGACTTCTGGACAGGTGCGTTATCTTGATGGAAAAGCACTTTCTTCTTTACCAAATGAGGCCGTTTCCCTTTGATTTTGTCGCTAAGTTGTTGCAACAAATTGGCATACGTAATACTCGCCATTTATTGTTTTCGCTTTTTCTAAGTAGTCGACCAAGATAATTCCATGAGAATCCCAAAATACGGTGTATAATGGTGGACCCAGGTTTCATCGACGATTATGAAACGGCGCAAAAAATCCTTCGGATTGTGGCGAAAACGTGCCAAAAGGTCGCGACAAACACTCAAACGATTCAGTTTTTGCTCCGGTGTGAGCAACCGCGGCACCCAGTGCGCCGAGTTTTTCTTCATTTCCAATTCTTTAGTTAAAATTCTGTGCACACTGTCATTTGAGATACTCGCTATGTCTGCTATCTCGCGCACTTTTACTCGACGGTCATCCAATACGATACGGTGGACTTTTGCAATCATAACCGGGGCAGTAGCAGTTTTTGGACGTCCAGCTCTGCTTTGATTTCGGTTGGTGTTAAGCCTTTCACATGAAAGTATTTTATCACTGCTCTCAACTCAGTTTTTTCCATTGTTTACAAAATCACACGAGACGTTCACTTTGGCGTACAGTCAAAAACAGACTAATTGACAGATCGCTCTGTACTGTCGTATTTAATCTAATAAAGGATAGTTCTACAGAATGGTAAAGAAGATTCCTCCGAATTCGCGCCATCTCTGTGTTAGGCCACGTAGTTATCGAACAATCCTCGTATCTCAGTACAAATCTGAGATTTGCTACGAGTTTAAATATACTCAATTAGCAACTCTTTCTTGCCGTATTTCGCTTAAAATCGTAAGTATAAAAAGTAAACATAAAATTATTAATAACTTCAGAACTTTTTTACAGTTGATTGGCGTTATATGGGTATTGACGTGTTTAAAACATTTTTAACAATAAGTAATCAAGTCGAAGCTAATAAATGAAATAAAGTAAGTTGAAATTATTAATACTACCATATTTACTTATTCATTATTCAGATACTGTTACAACAAATATACCTAGCAAAATTACGGTTACACTTATCTGACTAAAATTGTGTGCATATATCACCAGAAGTTGGAAAATTATTGCAAAATATTTATGATATATTAGAGGCGGCTTGGGGAAAATTAGTTTCCTGTCCACAAAAAACTCCGCTCGGTTGCAGTGTTTACCTTTGGAAACTATACACGAGTTTCGCATGACCCGCAGCTAGCAGATAAGTAAACAAATTTGTTCATGCTGTACATGCAATTATGTTCGGATTCGATCATTTTACAAAAAGTAATCAATCGTATATTATTTAATTTCAGACGGAGTTATTTTATTGCGTATATAAAATGAAGTGTAAAAGGACGGATATGGAAGGTGCACGCATGAAAGGAATTTAAAGAAACTGAAATTCAATAAATCATTCTTACACATTTTTTTTGGTGAAGATGTACCGCAAAAACCTATTTCTTTCCTGGATTCCCAGAGACGACATTGAAAGAGGTTTTCATATAAAAAGCATTATATTTCCTTTTACAGAATATTAAATTTACGGCAACAGTTTCGCATATCTATAAAAATAGCGGAAACACGAAAATGAAAACTAGTAAACAGGCAGTTACACTATAGTGTTCATTTAATAGTTCTGTTCATCTATCAACTATTGCAAAAATAGCAACATTTGCAGTGATTAAGCAACAGATTCGGAAATGATATACACAATTATTGAAATTGAGACGATTATTATCATTGAAATACAATTATTGGAAGCTACCTATGTCTTGACAGTCACGAAGTAAACCTACGAAACCGATAGGCAAATAAAAAATCCGCCATGAATTTCATTAATGGCTTTTCAGGCCATAGGTAGAGAAAATTTCTATACAACTAGCGACATTGTTTGCTTAAATGAATTCACTATAATACTAAAAATATTAATGATGGAACTGGCAAATTACATACAGGGTGTCACAACTAAAATAGTCCACCCTGAATAACTTTGTAGATAATAAAGTTTGGAAAAAATCGGCGAGGTAGGTTAACAGTAGTTTGGAAGGGGAAATCTTTTATTATGTAAGTCATCTACCATACTTCATCTCCCTAGCACCCACCAGCATCAACCCGTAAATTTCACACGACATGAGGTATCGAGTGATGACTGAAAATTTTTTGCTATTGTGTCTGTTCGTTTCGAGAAAGGGCATTTTATAATACTATGATATTAGAAAATTACAAAACTGTATTCAGGTTATTTTATTAACTGTTCAAAGTGGTCACTACCAACTTCAATGCAACAGTATAATCGAGTTTCAAATCAATTTAGTACATTACTAAAAATTTCCGGCGTTAATGAACGCTACCCCTGATTAATCCGGCTCTCTTCCAGAGAATCTGGTTAAGTAGCGTAGAGCTTCTTCTTCTTCTTCTTCCTGCAGTGCGGGTTGGCCATTTACGTGCACCTATCTCCAATCCCTAAATTGGGGTGAGTCTCACCCTAAACAATTTTACAACAAATTACTTTACAGTAGTGTTTCTATTTTTGGATTCCGAACATTAGTTCCCGCGGAAATATAGTCCAACGATTCAGGGTAGTAAATGTCTGAAATGAGCACAACCAGCGTCTGTATAGTAAAAAGGTTCTAGTTTAAAGTGTGATTGAGTGATTAGAGGGCATTCGTTGATTATACGTTGTCGTAAATCTTATAAAGAATCGGATCTGGGTTGCGCAGATGTTACTCTATAAATGGCCCCACAGAAAAGGCTACCTTGCCGGCCATTCAATAGGTCCTCTTCTTCCAATACATTGACCCGGAAACCTTGGACCCAAATACTGTCGAGCAACCAGTGTATAACTCAGAGGAGCTCCGCCCTGTTGGTATATCAAATAATCTTCGAGGTAATGATCATCATACTCTAGAAAATCTGTTAACGTCGAATCTATGTTGTCTTTTAACAATGCCAAGTACATCTGTTCAGTCAAATTACCAGGTAAGAACAAAGGACCAACGAGATGATCATCAAACATGCCAGCCGAAACATTTAATTTTTCGGGACGTTGTACTGTAGTGCACACGCGCTACATTTATCGGGTTGTTGGGTTTGGGGTTGATATGTTTTTGGTTATTGTTTATATAGTTACCGAAATACCTAATCATGTATAGATGCAAATAAACTTTGCTCCCCAAATTTATAGTTTTACTGAAGTATATTTGGTGCTCAGTCCTTAAATAGGATCCTAGCACCATATACATATGTTTAGTGAAATATCCTCGAATTCGAATCCGACCAATAGCGACAATTATGGCGATTGATTGTACCATTTACGAAAAAAGTGCATTCGTCGAAAAAACAGACGTTAAAAAGAAAATTTGGATTATTTATCGCCCTTTCAATTGTAGTCTCACAGAATTGCAAATGAAGGTCAAGCCGTCTTCATTGGTGGTTGGTGTTTGCAAATTTGTTGAGTGTTGGTTCGATTAATATTCAATACAAGAGTTATTTGCCTTGTACTCAACGTAGAATTTATAACAACGTGGTCCAGATCTGCGACTTTCACCATTTCATTTCGTACCGGATTATCAGCAGTTCGTTTTTTTTTAATTATTATTTTGTATGGCTACACATGAGTAAAACTATCTTAAATATCTTAAATATTTTAAATATTAATTCAATTCAATTCAATTTTCAATCCAAACAACAGCCGGTGGAGTGGCTCTCAAGAAGTCTTCGGTTGTGCAGTGGCTGGGCCTATTTCTGCAGTCGTAGGGAAGGTGGTGAATTGTTTGCCTTTCTTCGCCGCAGTCGCATTTGTTAGTTTCGTATTTCCCCATCTAAACAGGGAGGCGGCGCATGCTCCGCAGTTTGTCCGAATTCGGTTTAATCTGCTCCATGGTTTTCGTGGCAAGGTAAAACCAGATGGTGTCTGTTTGGTGTGGAGAGTGCCGTGAATGTCGGGGTATGCATTTGCTTGCCACTCACGTTCCCAGTCTTGTTCCAGGTTGAAATTGTTGGCAATTAAGCTTTCAGCGGTTTGAATGGGCGGTCTTCTAGAACGTAGTCTGTGGCCCAGGTGTCTGATGTCTTCGTGGATCTTGAGTTGCGGATTTCTCTGGATTTTTTCTGTATTATCTGCACAGAGCGTTTGATCGACGCAGGAGGGAAGGGGGATGTTGCTTAAAGTGGGCAACCAGTATGTAGGAGTGGGTTTAATGATTCCACTAATGATTCGCATAGAGTTGTTTAATTGGGCTTCTACTATCTTCGTGTGTGGGCTGTTCAGCTATACTGGAGAGCAATATTCTGCTGTCGAGTACACCAGGCCCATGACTGCGCATCGTAGTGTGTCCACTGTAGCTGCCCAGGAGGTGCCGCTTAATATGGAGATGATGTTAGTCCTAGTTTTAAGTTTTGCAGCTACATTGGTAAGATGTTTTTTGTACGATAGTGTTCTTATGTAGAGTGACGCCGAGGTATTTGGGGGACTTATTGTGCCTTAGGCGGGCACCATTAAACTGGACGTTTATTTCGACATTGGCCATCTTGTTGTTTAGGTAGAAACACGTTGCCTCGGTTTTGGATACGCTGGGTTTAAGTCGCAATTTCATAAAGTAGTCGTTCATGGCTGTTCAGTTAACATGAGCATTATTAAATTTATTTTAGTTATTAATCTTTATTTAAATGTATTATAATTAATTATTTTAATAACGTAAGCATGACACAATACCATTTAGGTCATACACTAGTTCATTGCATCGAAAAGAATGATACGATATTTGCAAACTTGCATTGTCGTAGGTTAGTTTTAGCGATTTAGCATATATGTTTTGAAATGTACTGATATTGCAGGTCACGTATTTAAACTCCAATTTAATGGATCAAAATTATTGCTGATTGAACTGATAGAATTTGTATATAAACCCACCAGTTTTTTATGTAATTTGTCAGTTCTTTGAGTTGCATTGACCAAGTATGCATTAATGAATGAGTCCAGTCTGGCTCATTCGCTCTCTGAATTGTACCATTAGGTGTTATTGGTTTTTAATAAACATTCTACAGTAACATCTTATTTTCACTTACTTGGGATTTACGACCCCAAGTTTGTTCAATGGCTGTTAAATCTTCGCTCAGTACGTCTTCTGTCACCTAGAGGTTTTGGTGGCTAAATCCTAAAGCCATGTCGTCGGCGTAGTTATATTTTTTCGAACGTGTTTCAGACTGGTCTGACACATACAGGTTGAAGAGCAATGTGACGAGAACAGACCCCTGAGGGAGGCCGTTCTTCAGGGTACATTTCTTATATGTCTGGTCATTTATGTAGACTCGAAAGGTGCGGTTGCCTAGCATGTTTTCGATAAGCCGGGTTGCTATTTTGCACTTAGTGGTTTTTAGGAGTTTGTATATGAGGCCCTGCCACCAGACTGTATTATATGCTACTGTAAGGTCTATAAAGGCCACTGATGTTTTGTGCCGTTTTTGAAAGCCGGCTTCTATGAACGTAGTTAGAGAAAGAACGTGGTCGCAGCAGCTTCGGTGCTTGGGGAAACCTGCCTGTTCCACTTGAATGTGTTCCATTATTTTATGGACGTTGCGGTTGTGGATTAGCATTTCCAGTAGTTTGTAATACGAATTGAGAAGGGCAATCGGTCTGTAGCTTTCTGGCTTATCCTTGTCTTTGCCTGGTTTAAGGAGTGATATTATTTTTAATTCCTTTAGTTTTGACGGTAGGTTGCCATTAAGAAGGATTTTCGAGTAGGACCACAGTGGAGCAAACATTCTGGATGGATTCCGTCGTATCCGGGAGCTCTTCCAGTCTTCATTTCTTTTATCGCGCTAGATAACTCCTTTCCTGAAAAGGGGTTTGTGAGGTTTGACTCTTCGATATTTCTCCTTTTTAGTTGCCTCAGCTCCTTTTTGATCAGCGTTGTATGGTTTTTACTGCTAGTGGCTCTAGATGTTGAGACGATATGATTGGCACCCTGGGTCTGGGGTAACTGCTGCTTCTATTTGAACAGGTGGAGTGCTGGACCCCAGTTTTCTTAAGAGGTTCCAGGCCTTTCTGCTGGAATACTTGAAATCTATGCTAGTTACAGTTTGGGACCATTTTGTACGACGAGTGGTATCTAAACTGTGTAGTATTTCATCTGCGAGCTGTGGATCTCCGCTGTTTAAGTATTCCCGGTGTAGTGTTTCACTGTCTTCGCTCCAGCCTGGGATGTAATCTTATCGGTATCCTCTTGGGATACTTTGTTTTGCAGCAGAAATGACTGCGCTGCAGAATCTGTTTTGGGGGATCCAGTGGACGGTGCTATCAAGGATTTTTTGGAATTTGTGCCAGTCCACTTTGGTGAAGTTCCATCTGGGCTGGGGTATAGAGCTAATAATTGGTATTTGTATTCCGATAGTTACTAGGACAGGCTTGTGTTGGCTGTGCGACAAACTTGGCAGCACTTTTCTGTGTGTTGCTAGCGGCTGGTTCGCTTCGCTTCTAGTGACAAAGCAGAGGTCGGGGTTATAGTCTTTGTCTTGTCTCGGCCCATGCTGTTAATTCAGTGCCTGCCTCGTCGTCACTGTTGTATCCCCATTTGGTGCTGTGGCTGTTGAAGTCACCAATGGAGATTGCAGGATGGTTATGTACTGGGAGTACAGTTGCAGGCCATGTCACCCCTGGCAGTTTATACACGTTAGTTATTGTGAGTGACTCGACTTTTATGGTGATGGTGTAGATATTATCTATGACGTTGGGTGATACTAGGTGGTCGTTTTTGATGGTATTTTTTACATATGTAGCGGACCCGTAGGCGTGATGGTAGCTTGTGCCGAGTTCTGTGTATCCTGGAATAGTACCTCTACGTCGGAACTGTTCCTCATTTACGGTGTGTGTTTCCTGAAGGGCCACAACATCGATGTTATTGTCGGTTCATAGTTTAGACAAATATTCTGTTTTGGATTTACTGATACTTTCTATATTCAGTTGGCAAATTCGAATTGAGGGTCCCATTTTCCTAGTCTGGTAGCTCTGAGGAGAGCCGTTTTGACTGTGATTTGTATTTAATTGCGTATTCATTTTCTTCTTTGCTCGCTCATGTGCTTAGGGGCAGGATAATGATGGGGATAGTCTGCTCGCCGATGTGCTAGTTCTTTAGCATTACCTAGGGTGCACGTGTAGTGTCTTTCAACTACGGACGCGAACTAGGTTTGCACCCCAGCAGTTCGCTTTTAATTAGCGACAGACACGGTTTCCCGAAATTTTCTCATTAACTTCAAGACGTACTTGCGATTTACATGCTTATCTGCATGCTACTGGTTGAACAATTCGTCGCTTCTACTGGCACATTCTCTGTTTTCGAAGATTTCAACTGCATTTCTGGGGGAGTTAATGTTCGGAATCCAAAAATAAAATCACTAGATACTGTAAACAAAATTCGTCGAGCTTTCAAATGGTATATCTTTTGCTAGCCCTTGTCATTTAAAATTTTTAAGGTGAAACTTACACCAATTTTGGTGTTGAAGATATGTGAACGAAAACAGCCGTATTAGATGTCCCCCTGGCAAATTAATTTGACGTGTTCGGGCGTTTTTCGAAGAATTGAGGTTTAGTGTCACAAAACACACTTGCTATGCTTTCGGGGAACTACCATGTACATAGAATTATATTTTTCTAGCAAAAACTGTACTGGTGTAACAAGTACAAAAACATACGGTTCATGGCATTTTATGGAGAAGGCACATTTATTAAATTATTGTTCAGCCGAGTCATTATCTAATACTGAATTACTAAAAATTTTCACGTCCTTGGCTTTCATTATATGCAGTCTGCGGCAAATCAAAAATTGCTTTAAGCCTGCTGAATTAATCCCTCCATATAATCAAGATTACTAGTTATAATAGTATTTATGGCACCTCCTACCTATCAGAAGCTGCATAGGAAGGGCCGATCTAAGCTATAAGGAATTATCGGTACATTAAGTCTACTTGATGGGAGATTTAGCTCATTAACGCTTAGATGCATTTGCCACAGATTTTTACGCGTCATTAACCGGAAGCATCTGAATCATGGCTAATTTTAAAGAATTTGCCAAGCAGGTTCCGTAAAAGTGCTTAACTGTTATTTTCTGATCTGCGTGGGTATTGCAAATATGCTGGAGTATCCGATCCTTAAAAAAATGTAACAGGAATTTAGCAGAAGCTTAATTAAATCATTTACTTAATATCAAATTTATCGATATTCAGTAGCAAGGTTTCTGGTAGGGGCAGACCATGGTAAACCAACCGCCTGTTTAATCTATATCCATAATTAGCGTTTTACAGTTTAAAATCTGATTTGTGTACATTTTTGAATATTGCAAATCCAATTTACAGAATAAGCTGGATACAGAAATTTTTTATTAATCATGTTTTCAGAAGCCATTTCACGTGTATGATGTAACTGTGGTTTGTAGCATAAAGTTGAGCAAAAATCGGTAGCATGTTCAATGCAATACAAGTGATATATTTTACATGTATTGAGCTCAAGGTCCGCAGACCGGTATTTTATTCATCTATAAGACCTAAAAAAACTGCGATGCCGAATTTATCATTTACGGCCTACCTTTATCACAAATTTAAATGCTGGTATTCTATATTAAATAAAGCAAGAAACATTTCATTTTACTTTTTGCCGTTGGTTTTTGAGAAAAAAATTGCAGTTTTTGAGTCAACAATTTAAGTGTATAGCTTGTGGTAATTAAGATCTTTAAAGTTTTTCAAGATACAATACAGAAAATATAGCAGGTATCTCTAAGTTTGGATCCCTTTGCACACAACTGAAGTTTTTGTCGATAGATTAATACTGATCATTAGTTTAAACGTGAATTAGTCATGAAATTGTAACAAAGTTATGCAGGTATGCGAATAAATCCTGCATCAGTGGAGGAATTGGGGAAAACTTGAATTAATTTGATATTTTTGAACTATTTTTTCCAATCAATGTAAAGACCCACACAGACATTCAAAAACGGTAATATAGTAAAGCTAGCAGATCAAATTATTGCCTTGAAAACAACGTGAAATGAAACATATATTGAAAATTGTATATACGAGTAGTATAGTTTAGTGAGTGCCAGTGTGGTTCAGTGGTTAGATTATAGGGCTCCGATGCAGAAGGTTGGAAGTTCAAATCCACGACTCGATACCTGGCGGGCGGTCTACCCAGTAGCTTTAAATAATTGGGTACCTGCGTTCGAGTGAACAAGGGATAATAATGCGGTTGTCTAATATGTCGTTAAATAAACCCACAGTCAAATCCCGCAAAATAGATTTAATCTTGTTTGAAGGTATAAAATGGTTAACGTTTTCGATACCCACTTGGATTTATCTTCAGACTAGTAAGAGAAAATATCAAATTACAAAAATGTAAAGGATCAAAACCATTGTGTAGGAAACATTATTTAAGCCAAAACACACAGTAAGAAAAAATTAAATATAACACTTCATAATTAAGGAACTAAACATATCACGGCAACGCCGAAATTCAATATTATTATAAAATAAATCAAATCATGATAATTAGCATTATTTTAAATTTAAAATTGAGAAACCCCAACATTTGGGGCCGCATTAAAACGGAAGACAAAGTAAAAAAAAAATGGTTGTCCAATGTGTGATGCTCACCACATCACCAAGTGTCATTAATTGTCATTCATTTGGCACTTAAAAACCGGGTGTGAAAGTACTGACCTTCCCCCTTGCAGGACAAACCCCTTCGAAATGATGTTAGTTATACTTCGCCATACGTTTACGATGGGATGAAGGTCTGTGGATTGTGTCGGTCAATCCATTCTGGCGACTTTATTGGTAGACACCCAAGATTGAACTACTTTTTTTATATGGTAAGGTGCATTGTTCATCATCAAATAGCCCCTTCTGGCGCTGTACTGGTGTCCATTGCCGATGGTCCTTTGCTTATCGCATGCAGTTGACTCGTTGTTTCTCGGAAACCCGTAGTTTCTTGCGCGCTCTACATCCTCGCAGTCGAAATGAAGAAGTCATCTTTTCGCAATAGATGTGCACAAACGTAAACCAGTTACCTTCTGGCCACAATTTAGTTAGTTGTGTAGGCTGCTATCATCCAGACTGGTTCTTCTTAACACAAAATTATCTCTAGCAGAGGTTTTCAAATTTTGGTATACTTCTTAAGTACTCAAACAACGGTTGATTGATAACACGCACTTTATTAGAGATTTCACGGGTGGAAGTTCCTTCGTTATGATGAAAAATGATTGCATAGCGCTTTCCGTCGGATATTTTGATCTGTTTCTTCTGCGAGGACATGGAGCAACTTGGACGACATGTAAATCCCAAATAAAAATTATAAATTTATTACAGGCCAAACGAGCTTTTTCGTCGACCCGCTACAGGAAGGATGGAAGTGCCTTCGGTTTAGTTCAGAGGAGTAGGGGTGGTTCACGAGAAACGCTTAAGGGAAGGAAATCGAATGTGGTTGTGTACAGAGTAAGTCAAAATTAGTGGGCGCCATCTTCCAAATCACAGCTGATTACGGGTTCTCGCGGAAGGCCGAGAAGCCAGCACTTTACGGGAAGCGAACTAACCTTTATTGTGCCTCCTCCTGTACATAAGGATTAACACACAAATAAAAGATATGGTGAATTTTAAGACAAATATAATTCTATTGCTTGAAATCGTTTAACGCATATGGTACAAGGAAATAAACGCTAATAATTGTGGTTTAACACAAGGGTAGTTAGAACGTTCACACAAAAGGCTGGCCGTCTCTGGCTTGCGATATTTACTTTAATGAACAGATCTACGCAGTCAGCGACGTCCGAGTTTACAGAATTAATTAAACTTTAAGTTAACGAGCAATGAAGCGCTGACAACTGACGGTTGCCTTAATTTTAATATTTATTAGAAGGGAATTAAACTGTTCTATTTTTTAGTTATCAACGAAACACTCGTAAACAGGGGAAAACAATTACTGTATAGAACATTGGCAAGTTTTACCTTAGTTTTTTTCGATAGGGAATATAGATAGAGAGGCACAATTTGGGGTGTTCCTAGGTCCCTGAAGACTGGATCACGATGGAGACAACGTTATGGGTAAACATTTTCTTCGAAGAGAAGAAAAGAAGACGAGAAATTCAGAAGCCGGAATCTCCACCGCTGTACGGGATTATTACTTGTAACGGCTTAGCGTAGGAAGTCACGGGGTTGAAGGCTTCAATTCGACACAAGTCGAGAATACAATTTCACTGAATTGTCTTTACTAAAAGCTGAAACTCTGCTAATATTTTTGACCCAACACAAGTCGAGAATTATCTTGCCCCTGGCAAGAAAAAAACGATACGTGATCTTAATTTAGCAGAGGCACTGCTCCGACTGCCAAACCACGTGCGTTTACCTTCAGAAGCTTGTGCTGACTGCCTTTCCTCCTGCTGCAAAACTCATCCAAATGCAAATATTTTAGAACAAAATCCTACACGTCGGATTTCGGGCCATTCTGCAAACAAAGGATTCCAAGAACTGTTTTCGATCGGCGCTGAAGACTAAACATGCATGGCAAGCGTTCCCTTTCGGAAGGTTCGAGAAATTGACCCCCCATAAATGATCTTTTGGGGATAATAAAAATAGTAATCGACTTGAGAGTGGCAATTAAAATAAGACTATTTCATATGGAGCTGCAAGACTAAACGAACGTTACAAGGGTGTATGTATATATAGCTGGCTTTTCTCATACAAAACTAATATAAATAGGCATTAAGTAAGTTAAAGTTAAATTACAAAAAATACCACTATTTCACATCACTGTAAATTCAGATTATATAGGAGCTGCGCAGTATGCAATCAGTTCATAGAATGTATGAATACTTTTGGACAGTGATATTCTCCGAAATTACTTTGCAATAAGACTTCATGGAACGGCAGGTAAAATGCAAATTTATAATTCGATTACAATGTTTTTAA
>JABXWE010069147.1:0-12296 GCA_014611495.1 Limonius californicus | reverse complement strand
AGGCACAGCCTTTCTAGCGCCATCTAGCGCAAGCGCCAGTACCTAAACGGCAGTGTTATGTTAGGTTAAGTTGCACGGTAAATGTAAATAAATCAATTTTTAAAGAAATGAGTTCTATTATTTCAATTTAGACGATAACAGTAACAACTAAATTACTACACTATTAAACAAATCATAACAAGTAGGTAATCATTAAAATTGGAAATTATAATTTTTTTATTTCACAGGTACAGAAAAATAAACATAAAAAACTAAAGAAGCTGTTCAAAATGACCACCGTTTTCCTGCAGACACAAATTTACTCGTCTTTTCATACTATTAAAATCATTTATAAAAATTTGAGGAGCTATATTGGCACACTGTTCCGTAATTCTATTTTGCGATTCCTCGATATTGTTAATAGGGGCCTTGTATACATTATTTTTCAGATAAGGAAATATAAAGTTATCTAAAATAGTCAAGCCTGGTGATCTAAGTGGAAATTCTGGATTTGAACGTAAACTAATTATTCGATTGTCAAATAATTCACGAAGGTAACTGAGGGTCTCTTGAACGACGTGGGCCGTCGCGCCATCCTGTTGGAAGTAGCCTTGCTGGAGCTCAACCTCATGAAGCTGATTAATAAATTCACGTACAATATTTCGGTATCTCTGAGCAGTAACAGTTTCGTGGAAAAACATGGGTCCGATAATACGTCTTCGAGACACAACAATGCAAACATCAACTTGTAACGGGTGAAGGGGAGATTCGCGAAAAGTATGCGAATTTGTAGCACTCCATAACCTCATATTTTGTGAGTTTATATACCCCGAAATGGTGAACCAGGCCTCGTCAGAAAAAAACGTTAAATTTAGCAATTCGTCGTTGTTCATTAAATTTTGTTGGAACCACTGATAATACAAAATTCTACTATTGTTATCTGCTGGCAGCAACTTATGTAAAGCAAGAATTTTGTATGGGAACAGCATTAAATCTTTTTTGACAATAGTATGGCAAGTTCCTAATGATAAACCAGTCTCTTGCGAAACTGTACGTAGTGATGTAGTGGGGTGCTCATTCAAACGTTGACGAACATCATCAACTGTATTTTGAGTACGAACTCTTGGCGTTCCAGCTCTATCTCTATGAGTAATGCTCCCTGTATCTCGAAATACATCAACACATCTTCTAAGTGCGCTGTAAAAATCTCCTTCAAGGACAACAATATCTGGAAATTGTTGCCGAAATTCCTCTAAACATGGCACCCCACTGTAAATCCATTCGCCGTTCTCTCAAACACCATTTCGAAAATATGATTCAATCATAAATGTTTTGTGTTCTATTGGAAAAACCATTACAATTGTAACTTAATTGAATTTTCAAAATAATCTTATGACAACAACAGTGATGACAGTTAATGAATTTTAAAGCTTACTGTTGACATTACTTTTATATTCCATGGCCAACCCTTTTGTAATTACTTTTTGAACTCACAGTATTAACATTATAACTCGGTAACGAAGCGTATTCGGATTATATTTGAACGTTTTTAAATATTTATACATGTAGGACCTGTTTCAAATGTATGACACATACTTTTTCATCTCACTGTATACTTTCCTTTCAGCAGTAGGTACATGTGCCAGATTTCGAATGTTTATAAATTGTGTTATAAAGCAACAAATGTGTTAAACAAAAATGAAACTTCAAAACTAAATAAATGGCGAAAACGCAATTTTGAAATCTACCTTAGGGAGTTGTAAACGTTTCTGTCCTAGCATGGAAATAGTTATTAATCAAAAAGTTGAATTACTTAGTATGTTTCAAATAATAAATAAAGTTACCGGGATAAACAGAGTTTGCAAAATAAAAAAACATTTCCTCCCTAGCTTTCATTATTATTAGGAAGTTTCTGCGGAAAATACCAAAGGATTAATTACACCTTGAAATGTATACTTTAATGGGTAAATTTAATAGTGTTTCATTCGGTTAAAAGACAACCCTGTTACTAGATGTGTAAATTCCCAAAGGAGAATCCATTGATTTTCTACGGATAACAAACTGCAGATTCACGCTGTTATTTCACCACTTGAGCACGTTAGACGTGCTCAGATGCAAAATTACGACTATGTTAGTTTAACCCACTTACACTTTTTGAGAGTTAAATGCTAGTTATATATGGTCATCATTTTAGAAGCACTATACGCTTTTGATGTGTGCTGCAAAAAATAACCGCTTGGAAGTAGTGGATTATCTTCTGGACACTCTCGAAGATGTCCGAGTCGATGCTGTTGACGTCGAGGGACAAACTGCTCTCTTTCATGCGGCTATGGGGGGCCATACAGCCGTTGTTAAAAGACTGGTGGAAACGGGAGCAACATTAGATCGTCGAAATAAGGTATTTTTATGAAACACCTAATGTTGCTTTTCAAAATATAGCACGAATGGCAAGCAACATCCCAGTTATGGTTCTCAGCAGTGATATTTTAAATTATTTTATCGTTCCTATGAGTATGATAAGCACGCTAACCTTTTGTATGTCTAAATGCTTAAATATATGTCGTTTATTTTATACTTTACTATTACTTTCAGTCAGTCGACAGCAATGTTATATTTATTTTAAGTTTTGCATGAATAATAAAATTAATTTTATTGGTATTAAAGGTATCGTCAATTAAGTCTTGATGGGAAATTTAACTGTAATATAATATAGACCATATTTCCTTAATTGAACCTCTATATACAGCCTGTTTCAAAAATGCCTGACATTATTTTGTTCAAAATTGTACCGTTTCCTGTTCTTTAATAGGAGTGTTTTAAAAAAAGCATTATCAATAAATTACCTTAATAACAACAGTTCAGTATTCCAACAGAAAGAATAGAGAGCAATTTACTCGCAATAGTATGAATCACGATATCCTGCACATGTAAAGATGCAATAATTGAAAACAATAGTATTTATTTGCACATCGACATTGTCAACATGAATTATACATAAATATAAACTTTTATATACAGAAACAATAATATTAATAAGTAGATATACAATGCAATCCAAGTGAGGTCTATAAAAATGTACATAGTCCATTTGTGGGATCATATAAATTTACGTAAGGATATGGGTCGTCAAAAGCTGGGGAATTAAAAATTGGGAAATAACGCAGGGTGTTTGTTTTGCAAATTCAGAATTAAGATGTAGTTCAAACCATTAAGAAAACAATAAAAATGCAAGAGGTTTCAATATGAACCGTTGTGAAACACCCTTCGCAGTTTTGATAGAACAAAAAAGAGTTTTTGTAGTCCTCTTATTCATTCATCATCATTGACAACATTTTTGTCTCACTGCTGGGCATCGGCCTCTTCGCTGCCATGTGTTTCTTCTCAGCGCTAAGGTAGAAACACGAGGGACCTACAGTCGAATCCGAACGATAGAAAATCCAGAAAACGTTTTTAGCATTAAGATCCCACGATTGCAAGCCGGGTTGGGAAATTGTGTGTAGTGGGTTGTAGACAAGATTTTTATAAGTTTGCATACTACTGCTTAGGTTTCGAACCCAAGCCAGAATCGAAGGTTTAATCAGAAAGCGAGCGCTCTACCAACTGAGCTACCAGCACAGTTCTTATTTATTACTATTAGTTAAATTCGTTTTAATTAATATAATTAATTGATAAATTTATTGATTCATCAACAATGTAGGATTGATAATATTTACTATTTTTTCCAAACTATCAGAAATGGAAGTAATGGTATCCCGTCAAAATATTTCAAGAATAATTTTTATTCTGCAGCCTAAATGGCTTATTGTACTCATCCTGGTTATTTAATCCACCCAATCTGTTATCTTGGTACACTGTAGCATGGTCTCTCACTGGGAGTTTGCTGAAGACTTACGGTTCCATATGGGTTGCCCGAATATGCGTTGTCTTATGCTTGCCAAGTTATGCTGATTGCACAGAACGTGCCTTGATGTGTCTGGTTCCTCATTGGAGAATCTACATGTGAAGTCTCCTTTAAATATCTTGATCCTCCTGTGGTGTTTCTTAACAGTCGCATATCCTGTTACAAAGCCCGTGAAAATTGTAAGCTATCCTGCTTAGCTTAAGAAGTTCTTCAGCTCGTTTTGAGCAAGATCCATTTATAAATGCCTTGCTATGGTTTAGTCCTGGTCTGTTCGTCCAGTAGATTTTATGTTGACTGCAAATCCAATCACTTATGTAGCTGCGAATTGCATTTTTTGGCACCCCCAGAACTGATTCAGGCCCCCAGTAGGAACTTGTTGATTCCAACCTTGCGATTTCATCGGCTTTCTTATTGCCTTCAAACCTACAGCGACCTGGGACCCAGAGCAGTCTCACAGTCTCTGCCAGATCATTGAGTTCTTCGTGGCATTTCCAGACCAGTCTTGATGAGGCATTTAAGCTTGAGGGATTCTTCTACAGGGATTCCTACATAGGACATCTATTACTTTCCTGCACACTTTGAATTATGGCGTATACTTCGGTTTGGAAAACCAAGGCCTCCCTGTCAAGAGGAAAACTAAGTTTTTCTCTTGGTTTTACCCCATATATACCTGCTCTGGCAACCGTTTCGGTTTTCGAGCCGTCCGTGTACCACTTAAGTCTGCCAGGATGAATTTCCTGTCCTTGTAGTTTTTTTCATTCTGCACACTTTCATAAATTTTCCCATCGTAGAGTGTAACTACGAAATATTTTGTCGTTCTCATATCAAGTATGGAGCCCCATATGGATTCAATTAAACTCGTATGCTTCTGTTTACGTAAGTCTGAATCATAAGGTGAAGGGCGGGGGGGTCTAGCAGAGACTCCATTGCAACGGAAGGTATTGTTCTCATTATCCCTGTTATGGCTAGACAGGCAAGCCTTTGCATCTTACCTAGTTTTAGTTTGGTAGTTTCATACTTAACCTTGGGCCACCACATCAGGGTTGCATAAGTAACTGACAGTCACACCACTCTAGTGCACCACGCTAGATTTAAGGCCCCAGGATTTGCCATAAGTGCATCTAACTATATCCAGGGTTATTGCCGCTTTTCTTTTAAAGAGAAGAAAAGCATAACACTTTTTTCATTCTGTTAAGTACACCCTGCATCGAGTTTTATATTCGTAGAAAAATTATTCTTTACTTAATGTCGCAGTACCGATAACTATCAGATCGATTATAAACAATTCCGTTTGTTCATTTCTGACACAGCCAGAAATAATAAAAACTCATTGCTATAGAAGACGCTGTATATTTTTTGATATTTCATGTGTACAGTTAGCTAATGAATCAAAATGAGCTTGGTATCACTTTTGTAATAAATACAATAAGTTTAAATAATTTCCATAGACAATTGTATCTGTTTCTATGGAAATCATTTAACAAACAAATACATTAAGGCTTTGCAATATTGCGCATCAGACTATGTATTTCGCTTTAAAAAAACAACCATATTATACATATTACTAAGCCTTTCCTAAAGAATCATTTGTAGGTACCTACAAAAATGGAGACGTTATACTGTGTGAACTACTAGAATAATACAGTACACAAACCGACCTTATCTTATGTGAATAACTGTACAGAAGAAACTCAAACATAGCCATTGTTCAATATAAATGACAAAGCAGTATGAATAAATACTTAAAATTACAATTCCCACAATGAAGATTTTACATTCTAACTCAACTGTTCTCATTAGTATACAACAATAGCTACAAATTTACTTTGCGCATAACACCGAATATCAAAGCATTGGAATTTGCTTCAAGAGAATAAGCAAAATTGACCTTTAATTCCTAAATTTAAAAACAGGGACTTGTCCGTTATGAAATCAAATTTATATATGCTAATAACACTATTTATTTGACTAATATCAAATTAATCAATTCTGTATAGAATACTTTGACTTCGATGTTTAAGAAACATTAACCTTTTTAATAATTCTGTAAATTTAACTTATATCTACTAAAATTTCAATCTATTTTACGATGTAAATGGATCCTTTTTAACTACAGACTTTGCGAAATGGAATAGCAGTTTGATTTAATTAAGGTTTGAAACCATTTTAGAGTTGATTAATTAAGTGTCAAAGATACAACATGCAAATTAAACCATTAACTAGGTGGCTGTAATGAAAGTTAAGTAAATTTTCTTTCAGTACATGAAGTTGAAAACTACATTTAACTTTTAATACCCACCAAAAACGAATTCTTAATGAATTTACAAAACAAAAATACATCACTATCATTTAATGCTATTTCACAAAATCCACCTCGTGTGCTGATCCTACATTAATGGCGCGAAAAATTATTAAAAGAAAATCGATTCTGAACTGAATTCAGAAATTCAGCGTTGCTCAATTTAACGGACAGTTGGCAGGGTAGACCAATTAACACTTTTACTGTTGTATGGGCGTAAGTTGTCAATTAAGTATGACGTACGTACTTGCGTTAGTTAATTTTCCAACAAGAACGCACATTCAACGGTATCATAATACAAAAACTGTTTGATGATTTTAAATATACAAGTGTCTAAAGCAGACTTATTTGTGCTTTAAATAAAAATGTGAGTTTAATTTTGAGCAGTGTGTGATGATAAACTCTGGTAAACTGATTTATTTCATTTTCTTTAGATCTTAAACGGCAAATTAATTCATAATTTTAGATGCTTGAAAATGGCTCTTTTTGTACTAAGAGGAATGCAAATTAATATTTTGTGTATTTTAGAAACCTATTAATCGTTTTTAATATTTCCCGCCACGAGGAATAAAATTTATATGAGTTTACATAAAAACGCCTTAACAATGTGCTTCCGTTTTTCATTAAAGTGTAGTCCGTTTCTTGGGAATTTCACATATGCTAACGAAATTCCATATTATATGAAAATCGTGAACACAATGCCAATGATTTAGAGCGGATAATACAACCTTCTCTGGCGTATTGCGTTACTTCGTGTGTAACTTCCTACAATCAGATCCATTATAGTCTATTGTAGGGTAGCCACCCTTCCAGTTTGCGAGAATTGTTATGAAATTGTCGCCTAACAGGAAATTAAGGTCCACGTTACTTGATAACCACTTAAACTAATTAAACGCATGAAACAGCGCACCAATCGCATCAAATATCCATTCTACTTTATATAGTATACATACATACTTGTTGCAGGGGGTAACAGTCATCTCAACTAAAAAAAATCGTCTCTCCCAGACAAATTAAACTGGGTTTCGTATTGCTTTGAGGCATTATTTAATCCCAAGTAACTATTAGGTCTTTTAATTAGATTTTTAATTAGTTTGCCATTTAGTAATGTTAGTTAGCGTATGCAATTAAATAGTTTCATTAGCCAAATGACATTCTAAATGGGCTGTAAAACTTCCGGAACCTATGTAATGAAATGGGTTTACGTGACTATGTGAAGCAAAAATAGCTTTATATTCATTTCACGCGTTCTTCTTCTAGGATAATATGTTAATGAGTATTGGAAGAATGTCTAACGTATAGTGTTTGTTTGTTACACATATATTTGGATCTTATAAAAACTGTCCTTCCCATGAAATTAACTTCAGTTTTAATTTACTGGGTTTCCACATCACAGGACGAAATTATCTTTCTCCTAAAAGAAGTTTTAAGAACCTCTTCGGCTACTGCTGTACAGAATTTATAGTTTGCCTACTGCTTGTCCTTGTCCTTATTTGGGGCTCTTGTTTCTACATAAATACAGGGAGGGGCATCTAAATGGCCCCCCCTTAAAAGTGGTCGACACAACCCACCGTACTTATATGTATCACAGCAACTGAGATTACCGAAACTATTAAAATTATAAAAGCATTTACCAAAAAAAACGCCCATCGGTGCAGCCGCACAATGATACAAACTAAACAACTAAAAATCAACAAATAACTAATAGCATCCAGCAAATGTTTACAATTTTTTTAATTGTACCTCGAAGAAAAAAGTCTAGTTAAATGAAATCGGACCTTCTTGGTGACCATGGACACACAGCTTCTCTTCCAATCCAGTTCACTCCAAATACATTATTTAAGTAATTCCTTAGGAATTCAACTATAGTCAGCAGGACAGCCATCATGTGGGTACTAAAGTTTTTGTCGTACATTGAGTACTGCGTCTTCCATCAACCCGGGTAAAATGTTTTATAGGTTCATTCAAGTAAGCTGGGCAGTTAAATTTTCATTGAAGAAGTGTGGTCCAATAATATGAAAATACGAAACCTTTGCAGATAAAACTCTTTGAAAATGGATAACAAGTATCCAGGACGGTTTCTCTTGTGCGTAGCAACACGAGTTACGCCTATTCACTTCACCGTTATTTGAGAAATTTGCCGCATCAATTCAACCCACAATTTAAAAAAAAAAGATCAAAGAAAAGTCTAAGCTCTGAGTGTCATTTTCATGCAATTCGTGCGCCATAGTAACATAATAGGGTTGAAATACATTTACTTTCAGAATTCTTTTAACTAAAGTTCTACTAATACATTCGTTTTTCCTTAGATCTGTTTGACTAACATCAGTGTGTAACACTGCTAATTCGTATTTCGTGTTCGTAATAGTTAGGGCCTACATCTTCTGGAATTAAATAGTTTATCTTTGTTTTTTAAAAAACTTTCAACATAAACAAATGTTGCGGGCAATTACTTGAATTAATACTCTAATTAGGAACTGACACAACCTTACCTGCAATTACATACTGGCAATCTCTTATTTTAAATTCATAAGAAAGGCAGGCCATATTATTAATATTAATTCATATTTGTCTGGCAAAGTAGTGAAATTGTTTGTGGTAAGAAATCTCTCATGGTTACTGTTTTCATTAATTGTACTTTTTAGTTACTACCTTTCGGAAATTTAAACATTCAAAATTTTCTCTAGTTTCTTGCAGATGGGAACCCCGTCATTTTGATTTTGGAAACATAATTTAGATAGCAAACGACACAGACACTTCAGATCCAAAATGGTGGAAAATAACCATTTGGGTTAGCTGTATAACCTCAGTCATCTACGCACGTTGAATACTGTGTTTTGAAAAGGATATTTGTCATATATAATCAATGAAAACATTGAATTGATATGATGAAAACCAACTAGTCAATAATTTAGCAATAATTACCCTCTGAGTATTGAATATGGTAGCATGTTTGAATTCTAGTTGGTGCTGCCGATTAATGCTACATTTCCTTTGTAAGATTAACAACGGATTCGCAACGAATATTATACCGCATTTTGCGAGTCATTTGATTGTTTAGGTGATTTTCTTGTCAAATACCTCTATCGTGATACATCCTATGTACTATAACGTGATTCAGCTACATATTCTTGATATTTTATCTTGCTAATTCACACTTACGCTGGGGCTTAAAGAAAACTGTATTGTACCAAGTTTTGTGTGACAACTGGAAAATATACCTTACACGCGGGATATTACACAAGGTTTTACACAAAACACGTAGTAATGACGTTCTTTTAATACAAAAAATTCTAATGGCACGGGACTTAAAGTCAATGGTCAAAGCTATTCGCAATAGAATATTGCTATTGTTTGTTCAAAACCTAAAACATAACAAACTCGTTAAAAAACCATGGAAACAAATGAAACTACCTTTTCTTTCATCTTAAAATCAATTGTGAAATACTAAACCGTTAATGCTTTGAAATGCTGATTTAAACGTACCAGAAGAATTATTAATTAAATTTAGCCACTTATACTTAAGTAGCCTGGTAGACGCAATGGTAAGAGCTTTAATCTCCTACCTAGAGGAGGCTCTGATTCGAATTCTGGTGAGGGTACAGATTTTTAAGAATCAGTTCCAGTAGCTAAGGGTCTGTACTCGACCAGTTGAAGCCATTAGCCGTTGGGTTACAATTAATAAATCTATCCGCAGAGAGGACAATCACTAGGCACATATATATATGCTCCATATACAAGATGCCTCATTGTGGAAAATACAGTGAATATACATTTTCTAGTGCATGTTTGTCACCTACACTCAATTTGAGTATGACAGTATAGGAAGAATAAATTACTTATATGCCGGCGCCGGTAGCTCGGATAGGTTGGCCGTATGCCTTTCACGCAGCTGTCCCGGATTCGAATTCGGACGCCGAGGTCCGTGGTTTTTTTCTAAGCGATAAAAAAACGGCCCTTCTTCTCGAATAGGAAGTAAACTCGTAGGCCCCGTGTCCAAGTGTTGTTGGTCACGTCAAAAGAACCCTCAAACAGGCTAAATTTCCAGATGTAGTAGGATCGCTTCCTGGCGTCGGTGGTTAGCCATAGTAGCAGAAATGGGCCGACGTTAAATAAAAACAAACAAAATACTTATATTGAATTTACATACTGGCGGCAAGAAGCTAGCGACACGCATATCACCAATAGGAGAACAGATCGTAACTGTCACCGGTGCTGTACGTGCAGGAATTTTACCCAGTTTGTGTGTCCATCCTTAAGAATTGAAATCTTCGACTTTTCCAGCCTATGGCAAGGTTTAAAAATCTCTGAAAATGCTACTCTAAAAGCTTTACGGATGTGGTTGAACTATATTGTAATATTATTTATAACTGTCATAGATTTTATTGCAAAAATATTTTTTTTTATATCCGATTTCACAGAAAACGTTATCTGCTTTCATTGTACTTAAAACAACGTCTTAAACCCATTATTGAGCTATGTACGTTCCACTGTAGGATACGGTGTGCAAAATATAGTAGATAACTACTTATTATATTTAAAAAAACTAACATAACATAATAAGCATAATGACGGCAATAGAAATATATGTTGACGAGGTTATAGAGACATGGCAAGACCAATTAACACATAATTTTAATACTAATAACACCTCTATAGATACAATCCTGTGCTGATAACGAAGTAGTCATTGCTAAAATTGAGAACAACTTACAACGTAGCTTATTTAAACTAAATAATATAGCAGAAACTTAAACCTTGAGATATATCCAACAAAGACTAAGATAATGGCCTTTAGAGGCAAGGACCATATACCAGCCAAAACAATTATTAACAGCACTGCAATGCACAGCAAGTTAACAACTTGCATTAATTGAGCTACAAGATAGCCTGTACAACCAACGATGACATAACATGAAATCTGCATAAATTTCAATATTTCTGTGGTACAATTAGAAGAGCATTTAAAAACACAAACCGAGAAACACAGTTCCCACCCTCCTGTATGGAAGTAAAAATTGTACGCTAAATAAAGATCAGATTAAATGAGTAAACACTACGAAGCGAAATTTTTAAGATCGATAGCAGGATACACTTTAAGGGATCATAGGAGAAATAGCGAGATTCGGGAAAAATTGAAAATTCCTAATCTCAACAAAGAAATAAAAAACTGCAAAACAAAATGGACTGAGCATTTATTAGGAGTGCCGAAAAACCATACGCCTAAAGTGTTGCATAACTATAAACCAAGAGGAAGAAGAAATAATTGGACGTCTAAGGAACAGATGGTATGACCAAAATCTATGAAAACCGAACAAACGAAACCTGGTTTAAACCTTGATGTTGATGACTAACGTAACATACAAACATGCAATATGTTTGAAAAATTCTCTGCATATGGGAAACTTCTTTCAATAATTTCCCAAAACAATATTCTTCATGAAAACTTCTGCAATGCCCAAGAAACAAACTGCACTTCTCAAACTTGAAAAACCATCCAACATTATTCAGGGTGAACCAAAACATAATTCGGCTTAAGAATCCTTATTTCTGAAGATAAGAGAAAATGTTATTTAAGAAAGTTATCCAGAATAAAAAGTTATACATAATTATAAATAAAAGTCTTTCTCTGCTTGTTCAAAAATTTCTTCGATGTACCTTTAACATTGAACATTTAATGTCCCGTGTTCCACGAATATGAGGTCTATACGAGTCCAAGAAGATATCCAGGCCCACAATATAACTGAATCTCCATGAAATGTCAGACGTACTGCAGGGTTCATTGTTTGAGTGTCCAAGGCAGATGTTGTTTGAAACATTTCATGCGAGTTTGAAGGTGCCTTGAAACAACCGTTGTCACACAGCCTCATGCGAGCTACAGCCCGTCAAACGATAAGTTTCACTTGAGTTCAGGGTGCGCAGTGGCAAATTTCTGTTATCAGTACCGGAGCGCATTTACACCTAAACGTCGAGCAGTGCAGATCTAGTACACTCCGTCAAAAAGTACGCGTTAGTTGTAGTGTTGTAGTGAGCATTGCTTGTGAACTTGGTGTACTGAGTGTACTTCGACAAAGTGGAGAACCGAAAGTAAGTGCATCTCATTTGCTCCGAATGCCG
>JABXWE010069135.1:0-11343 GCA_014611495.1 Limonius californicus | reverse complement strand
TACTACCATTAGCAAACGTCATTGGAATTACTGCATTTGCTTTCAAGGCTAAGTGGATCGAAGATGGGTTTCAGTTGAACAAGCCTCGTATATTCAGTTCATTAATACGTATTTTTGATTGTTTGTAACGAATTCCGCGCCTGGTTGAAAGCAACCGTTTTGCATTTTACATTTCGAAAGACACAGTCGACTTATGCGCATAGTTTTGGAGTTTCGGAAAATTGAGGGGGAAACCGAAAAATTTTAGAAAGGCAAGTCCAGGAACGAAGGCTTGAGTATTGACGGTTGGTCGGACATATACGTGCCAAGTGAGTGAAAATTTTGGTAAATCGTTATCGATTTGGAAATTAGTTTTCCGATTTAAAACTTCACGGCACAGGAGTTGGGTCCTAGTTTAGAGGAAGTCAAAAAACTCCAGGAATTACTATTCCAATATAGAGATTAATCCGGTCAAACAGATTTTTTGTGGCCAGTTTTCCATCAGATGGTGAGTTATTTAGTAATAGAAAGATTGTTCAGTCTTAAATTTTTCCAAACTTCAGTGCTAATATTTGCTGTAATTTAATTTAGGCAAGATACGCTCGGTTGGGAACTCCGTTGATAAGGTCAACTAAGCACGCAAACGAGAACGTTGGGGATGGGTTTTTCCTCGACCGATCCAAACGCTGGCTGTGGTGATAACCACGTTGAAACCTGCTCGCAGAGATAGGCGTTACACTTGCAACAGGGAAGTGAATTTAATATTATTGCACGTTAATATTTTTGAGGACGTGACTTTTGTTATTTATGATTGCATTATTTTCACATATAAACCATTTCGTTAACTTAATTGTGTCCGGGATTTGTAATGTTGGGGAATAATTAAGTATATATAGACCTTTATTATTATTATATTATCAAAGTTATTGTATTGGGGAACAATTTTACGTGTTTATGTATAGGGTGCTCCGATAGTGGGACGGCATTGCGTTTGCATGTGTTTTCAGGTTGAAATTTTATATTTTTGGTCGGTTATGACCACGCAGGATTTCGTTTCGCGGAGGCATCTCGTAACGTGATTTTGTGCTAGAATCTTAATCTTATGATGATCCGATAAGCGCAATCATAGTCCTTCAGTTGTTTGAGTTTCGCCCGAAAGTAATTTTATTTATTTCTTTATTACGTAAAATTGGGACTGGTTTTTTTTAATTTACTTGTGGGGTTGTGTTAATTAGAAATTAAACGAAGTTAGTTGCAACTTGTTTTTTCTTTATCGACGATTATAAATAACTAAGTTTACCTAAGGAGTGAAACGAGAGATAAGGTAGGTGATTAGCCATCTGGAGGGTCCCACTTCCCATCTTATACCTCGGACGATGTTACTAAAGTCGGTGGCGTCTATTATTTATTTGTTTAGAATCCACTCCTTCTTAGATTGGGATTTCCGGGATACTAACATTGTCAAGTTATTAATTTTCTACCTGAGCAGTGGCGTAGCATCGAGAGTGTTTCTACACTTCATCAATTTGTTTTTCAAAAATTAAAATAGGCGTGACATGTTTTTCTTTGGAAATTTATAATTAGATTGAGTATTATTGCGATATTATTTTAGGAAATAATCATCCTTCCAGAGTTGTTAAGCAATTGAAACTCTAATTTTTAACAGGTGCGAAAAACTTGAAAGTTATACAAGGGTAAAAAATACTCCACATTGATATTTATGTATTTACTACTCATATGTTTTTGAGTACAAGCCACTCTGTTTCCACTGAACTTGACTTTTATAATTATTAATACATTGTACTAGAGGTAATAAATTATTTGACTTAAGTATAGCTTTTCGGTTTGCCAGTCATGACCAGTTTTTACCGAAAGTTTTGTTGGTCATACTGTGCTAATAAAGCGAAACTCGTAGTAAGAGATAATTGAAAATACAATTTCAACATTTGTGTGTATTTTTTACGCTTTATAACATACTATCAAAAGTTTTAAAATTTGGGAGTACTATGAACATTTTTTGTATGTTTGAGATTGAATTACATACAAATACCAATTTAAACAACTGTCAAATTAAAATAATTTATTCACCTGACAAAATCTGTTTAGTCTGGTTGTTGTAATTTGTGTGTTATTTGTTGTTGTTGTGTAAAAAAGTATTTATTTTAGTTGTATTTAAAAACGGTTTTTACTTTAGAACGAAAATCTGTCATGGTTGAGTGTTATTTACTGACTGCTCAAAAAATTAATGGTAAGTGGATGTACTTCATTCCAGATTGCGGAACACAAGGTAAGGCTGGTACGTAACGAGCCAGCTACGACATGCCTTGTAGCACTCACAGCCAACCCTAATTTGACAACTTTTTGGGTGCTTGTTATGTCTTTCAACATTATTTCATTACACTTTCTTGGACAAACTAGAAAAGAAAAACCAATGGTATTGATATCAGATGATTGCTCATGTTCTAAAAATTCTATTTATATAATTACACATTGAAATGCTAATTAGTTATTTAATAATTGGTAGTATGAATGAGTGAAATAGCGAGTCTAACGGTCATGCAGGCGGTTGATGCAATTACAGTATTTGTAAACAAGTTTATTGTGAAACAGAAAGTGATGTTGGTGTATTCGGTCCTAATATAATAAACATAACTTAGTTCCTACTGATCAGAAATCATAAATATTACTGTAGCATGTTATCAGCTATTACAATATTAAAAACATGTTTAGTAACTAGAAGGTTTTAATTTCGTTGGCCAGTTGAAGTATTTCAGTTTAGTAAATAGATATTAGTCAGGAACATAATGTAAACTTTTTCTGACGGATTTCTTATTGAAATGATTACTAATTTTAATAAAGCTGCATTAAATTTAATAATTGTAAATTATCCGTACTAAACCAGTTAAAAACAAATATCCGCAATATAAGTAAAGTGATCATCATTCGCAAATGTAGCGATATATAAAATGTTTAGTACCAGTTGTGCGCTGTTTGCAGAAAATAAAAGTGTTGCTAATGGATGGCATAAAAATTTTATGTTACGCTATTTATTTACGGAATACTGATATTATTTACGTTAGGATTTCTCTTATCACTATTTTTACAGATTATACTGAAGTAAAAATTTTATGACATAATCATATGGGTATGAAAAAGGGTACTTAAATGATTAACCGAGCACAATGTCGGAAGCTTAGAACATTAAAAAATTATCTAGGATACAATTACCAGCACTTAACATTTATGTTATCTTTATAACTCATAAACAAAATCAAATGCCAAATTCTTACAGAGTATATTGCAAGACAAAATAAAATGACATATCAAACAAAGAAAGCATTCTTGACAGAGTGGTCAATGGTACGTTTACACCAATCGAATTTTAGAAGCGGTTAGGTTGAAACAGTTCTAATAAAACTTTAGGAATATACTCGTATCTGATTGAAAACCTATAATTTCCTAGGCACGAGAGAAATTAGTATAGATTAGATTTATGCATGACTCTATTTGCCATTCGATTGAGAACACTTCCAATCAATGTTGTGAATAACAATTTGAAGTATCCAGGATTGAGTTGTGGAAGAAAATTTGTCTAATATTTTAGGTTTTAGAGTTATATATACTGCCAACAGTTCTAGTAATAGTGAGACTGTTGAATACCATCGGTGGTTAGCCATAAGACCGAAAACACGACGATATTAAGCATGGATTTAGAAATACAATCGCTAGCAAAATATTTTATACAGAGTACTCATTAAATGTAATTGTTAAGTTTATCTTTTTCAAATGCCTGTATAGGGAGAGTATGAGAAACGTTTACGATAAAACATCTTTAGAAAAAAATTCCCAGGTCGATGTTTAACATTTTTTTGTAGAAACGTTTTTAAATTTGTGTTGCACCTGTTCATTAATATTATCAAGTGAAAAAGTTTCTTAAGATCTAACATTCTACTATTGTTTTTTGGATCGGGTAAGGGTAAGGTTTTTTATATTATGTATCTATCGCCATTATGTTGTTCTACTGATAACTAGAAATTTGACACATTAGTTGATATACACGTAGCGAAAAATGTTCTTAAAACCCGTGGTATTTTCTACGACTATTGATTGAATCTATTGAAGGTTATCTATTTTTAAAATTTTATATCTATACTTTATTAACGATTGATACCTTACTGGTGTCTTTAGAAAGTAAACACATTTGTTCGTGTCCTAATTGCGGAAAAAATTCAATTGTGGTTTGTAAAAACATCCTGGCATGAGACTACGTATTTGCTGTGTTACCTCTAACATATTTTCTTCTTAATCTTATCTAGCGGAAAAGTTTTTTAAGGCTTGTGATGATATACTATTATCATTCATCGAAACTCTTCGGAATTAACTATTTTGTATATGCTGTATGGTGTGGTGGTAGCTCAGTTGGTAGAGCGTTCGCTTTCTGAGTAAAACGTCGATTCTGGCGTGAGCTCGAAACCTAAGCATTACTATGGAGATTTATAAAAATCTCCCCTGCAACCCACCACAAGCAATTTTCAAATTCGGTTTGCAAGCGTGGAATTTTAATGCTAAAAAGCCTTCTCTGGAAATTCTGTCGTTCGGATTCAGGGTTAAACTGTAAGTCCCCCGTGTTTCTACCTCAGCGCTGAGGAGCAACACGTGGCAGAGAAGAGGCCGATGCCCAACAGTGGGACAAAAAGGTCATTAAAGATGATATGTTTGCTATCATATATTCACGATTATGTTGGCCAGACAATGGCGTTAGAAATTTGACACATTTGTTCATGTAGGTTTGGAGGATATTTAAAAAAATCTGTGTTGTATAACTTCCTGCAGTTATTGATGGATGGATGGAATCTATTCAGGGCTATTCATATTTTTAAATTGAATGTATAACTTTAATGGTGAATTTAGAAATGAGACACATTTGATCGTGAAAATATTGCGAATAAACTTAGATGATGGATTGCATAAACATCTTGCCATGAGATTATTTATTTGCTAAGTTACATTATTAAAAATATTTTCTTTATAATTTTATTTAGTGAATCGGGTTTCTTAAGGCTTGATGATGATATTTTATTATTATTAGTCGAAATTGTTGAGGATTAACTATGTTGCCTAGCGTCCATTCACAATTATACTGGCCAGTCGATGGCTTTAGAAATTTGACACATTTGTTCACTTACTCGTACATTTGGCGAAAAGCTTTTTTAATGTTGTATAATTTTCTGCTAATATTGGATTCAGAAATTTGACACACTAGCCGGTGTACATTTGCAAAAATGCCTGAAATATGATATGCGTAATTTTCTACGATTATTGATTGAATCTATTGAAAGTTATTTATTCTTAAAACTTTGTATCTATACCCTATTCACGATTATGTTACCTTACTGGTGGCTTTAGAAATGAAACACATTTGTTCGTGCATAAATTTGCAAAAACAATTCGATGATGGATTGTAAAAACATCCTGTCATGGGATTACTTATCTGCTGTGTAACATCTAAAATATTTTCTAAAAGTTTCTTGATGCTTGTGATATTATTTTACTAACATTATTCGAAACTGTTGAGAAATATCTATTGCTTGTATGTTGCATATCGCCCGTTCACGTTTATGTTGGCCTACCGATGGCTTTAGAAATCTGACGCATTATCAGGTGTACCTTTGCCTTCTCCTAAAATCTGGGATGTTTGTGGTTCTACAATTATTGATGGAATCTATAAAAGTTTGTTTCTTCTTACTATTTTATATCTATAACCTATTCACTATTATGTTACCTAACTGATGGCTTTAGAAATGAGACCCATCTGTTTGTGCAAAAATTGCGAAAAAAATTCAATTGTTGATTGTAGAAACATCCTAGCATGAGATTACTTATTTGCTGTAGTATATCTAAAATATTTTCTAACAGTTTGTGATAATATTCTACTATCATTTAATCGAATCTATTGCGAATTATTAATTTTTTATAACCTCTCGCGGGTGGTTTTGGTGATTTGACACATTTGCGTAGAAACATTTATAGTGTAACTTGATAAAATATTCTGACTTATTGCTTGTGTTACAGCCGGAATTTTTCTGATAAATCTTATCAACTGAAAAAGTAGCTTACAGTACAATATCTGTAACATATTCGCGATTATTTTGCCTCGTTATAATTGTTGCATATTTTGACGCATTTGTGCAGGTAAACATGTTTCCGTAAAAGTCATTCTTCGTAAATTGAGTTTATAAGAGCTGACAGAATGTACCCCAATGTTAGAATAATAGTTCAAAATGTGCAATCCAACAAAAATAAAATAAGGGTCGCCTAAGGGATAAAATAATTGTGAACAAACTGTAGTAAACTAGTTGTTGAAAATTTCTTCCCTTTTATTATTTTTTTCGAATAAAATAGATATTAGTTTTGTATTAGCACTGCCGTTATGAATTTATGGTTGATACAAATATGCCACTGTATTCGAAATTTTCTATGAGAACAATTTGTAATTGTCCTACATATTTTAATGCAGTTCTGTGGATTAAGCGGTAGTTTTAAGTTGTTAATTGCCATACTTTAAGATTACACCCTACTGCATATTTACCAGCAAAAACTGCACTAGACATTCCAACTTGTTTAGTTATAACTTATAAACGTTTGTTTTCATTTCTAGCGTTGGAAGTTTTATACCGAGGGCTAAAAATTGTTCTTATAATGAAACTATCAGTTTTTAAAATTTCTATTAGCTATTTATTAACAGACACTTTATGAACAACTGAAGATGTTAATCACAGAATATATCTAATGTGTGTTAGAAATTTAGCTAATCGATGTTTTTCCAAACCAACAACTCTAAATTACATACACTGATTGCTAAAAGGCAGAAAAGCTATAATGTTTAAATTATTTCTTACAAGTACATTATTTCAAATATTTGACTTTGATTTAAGATTTGAAATATCTAATAGGGGATTTTGGTGTCAATGATAATGAAATCAATTGTCAAAAATATTGAAAAAGTATCTTCAGAAAGAACTACCAAATATGATATTTCTTAAAAAGCTTTTTCGCTGTGTTTCGGCTGAAGAAAGCGTTTTCGCGAATTATTATCTAATCACCAAGATTTAATAAAAAGAACACTTACCAATGCATGTAAATATCCGAGGGCTAGAATTATGTATATCAAAGCACTCATGTTCTGGTAGTTGGTGCCTCACACTGCGTGCCGCCATTTTCAGTGCACTTATAAATCCCTCTTAAGAACGTGGGCTTTATTTGCACCAAAATTTACCACGCTTAATAATAATTTTTATCGTGCAATTAAATTACCAGAGGTAAATAGTTTTATAGACGCTTTTCGATATTATATACAATGAGCCTACTTCTTCTAGCATATTTGTAACCTCCAGAGAATACGCCAAGCGAGTGCCAAAACGTCAGTAAAGTCTGCATACACCGTTCTTACTGCTTCCTCTTACGCTTTTTCGTTTTACTATCCGTAGGTTGGAGCAAAATAGCAATAATTATACTGCCGATAGCATTCGAACCAATTTGATGCTGACTGTCGTCATAGTTGACGCATTGATTTTGAACTGAAATTATGTAAGTGGCACTACGAGGGTTGAAAAATAAAACCTTTGGAGCTTAATTGCCATACCAAATATTTTATGTACCAGAAATTACTATTTTACACAATACAAGGCGGGTTATGCTAAATCAACAACTTATTGCACATTATTATTACAATGAAGAAAGTAACAACGCTTTTCGATTGTTGTGGGTAAACAGTATTATTTTAAAATAATAGGGCGTTTAAAGCTTAAATGTTTCAATAGGTTTGTTTGTAAGAATTTTTATTTATTTTAGTTTAAGTAATATACTTTGTATAAAGCTTAATTCGTTCCATTAGTGCCCATTAATATATGAGTATGCTGTTTTAGCACGTATTCGAAAATAATTCATAAATACCGTTTACGACCAACCAACAAGCGCGAACCGATGTCCAGAAGAGCGTTGAAAATTAAAGCTTACCATATAATAAAAACTGAAGATACATCATCGCATTAAATTCGAAAAAAACTATATGTTTTATTTCTGTGATAGATAAATTTCTTTAATACTGCTACAAGAAAATCTTGTTGAATTAGGGTTAAAAATATTAGAAGTAGGGTGTCAGAAAATAATGTGTGGTCATGCATGTACAACTCCTTCTCCAATTCAATTTCTCCAAATACATTATTTAAGTAATTCCTCCACTCCACTCCACTCCAACTTCAGTGACCAAGGCAGCCACGATATTGGTATACTCTACTTCTAATTATACCGTACCCGCTTTAAAAAGGTACTTTTAAAAGAAGGATTTACAAGCTACTTGTAACTCCGCTTAAAGCACTGGCCGCATTCAGGTAAATTTACATATTGAGAAGAGGCTGAGTATACCTAGGGGTTGTGACTCAGAAGGTTAAATTCTTTTTTTTAAATTTATTATTTAATATTATCCTGTTTAGCTGAACAATTCTTATTTATTTTAAACCTAGTAAACTATGTATCCAAATTGGCTTCCTTGATTAGCTTGTATGAATAATAAGTTACTTTTCAGAGATTAGAGTAGATCGTTGGCTTATTTTCTGCCTTAATGACATATTTTTTAAATGTAAGAAGTTGTTGATTGATTTCTGTGCGATGTAGATACTTACTAATACTTTATTTAAGAATGTGGACACCGTCGACTGATAGCGAACATTTAATTCAACTAAAAATATATCAAATGTACCAGGAAAACTGCTTGCTTACCGGAAAATTGTTAACTTGAAGATTGAATGAAGGTAATACAGCAATAAAGTGTTCCGAAGTACATTACTAGGAATTACTAAATGTATGGGATTTAAACATAAAACTATAAGCAAGCGTCAAATTATTATGGCATCAAACAGATTACAAGCGTGAAAATAGAAATATATGTTACTTAGGTAAAACTTGGTACCACTCCCACGATGTTGTACAGAAAAGTTGGAGAGACAGTTCGAGTTAGTGTAAAATAGATAAGTCAGAAAAATAGCATATTTTATGCTCATGAAATTATAATTTTACTCGTATGTTCTGGTTTTGTTATTACTAAAAAGTGCAAATAAGTATTTATACGTAAATAAAATCGATATTTGAAAATTTTGAACTCTCAGATGAAATTCCTAAAGTCGGGTCTGTTATTTTACCTGTATTTAAAAATTCGTTATGTGTTAACCAGGGATTACCAGGCGGTGAGGCAATAACGATATAACTTGAAGGAAACCATACCAAAGGTTTTGTTGGACAGCTTCTACCTGGGTAAAATGTTTTGTAGACAATTCAACAAACGTTGTCTAATTAAATTATCATGAAAGAAGTGTGGTCCAAGATTGTAGTCACTAGTGATTGCATACCGGATTAAAAATACATTGAGAGGATCATTATTATCATTCCAAGGGCCCCTAGGAAAAAAATTAATTTATTTATAGAAAGTTATGAATTTTCTATTTTATTTTCATATATTAATATAAAACGAAACAAATTAATTTTCGTACATTAAACAATAAATGCCGATAAAAATAAATAAAATGCATTCAAGTTATCAATATTACAATTTATTTTCGGCTTAGGCCGCGTCGTTATTTGGGAACAACACCCAGCATTATCAGGTAAGGCCCGACCTGTAGCTTGTCTACCTTTACAAGCATTTGCTCTACAAGTTTGAGCCATATTTGTTCGTAGGCCCTGCCTGCCTAAACAGGGCCGTGTGGTTAAATTATTCAAACCTTGGAGCGGACAAGAATTTGAACTTGATGTATTTTGTTTGCCAGGACAATAATACTTAATCAGCTTTTGCTTAGCTGTTTGTGTTCTATTCACTCTGAAGATGCAAGTTGCAATGTCTTGCGATACGTTAGTTCGGATGGGTTCACAAACAGCTAACAATCATAAGCCGATTAAGTATTATTGTCCTGGCAAAATACATCAAGATCAAATCCTTGTTCGCCCCAAGGTTTGAATAATATAAGCACACGGCCCTGTTTAGGCAGGCAGGGCCTACGAACAAATATTGCTCAAACTTCTAGAGCAAATGCTTGTAAAGGTGTCTTCCTACTACAGGTCGGGCCTTACCTGATAATGCTGGGTGTAGTTCCCAAATGACGACACGATCTAACAATAAGCCGAAGGTAAATAAAATTGTAATATTGACAGTTCGAGAAACCGCGGAAACCTCAAAGAATATATTGCATTCATATTCTCAAGCAACAGTAAAATTAACTATACCAACATGTGTTAAAAAATCGAATTCTAATATTCTGCAACGAATAGAAAATGAACATATAATAGACTAAAATATAATTATTATAAAACTAAACTTTTTTAAAATATACGGGGACCGCGGTAGAGTAATGGCCTCAGCGCTTGGCTTCGGAGTTATTCTACCAAAGTCGCTCAGGTTCGAATCCTGAGCACTGCACTTTCCCAGGATGTATGTAGTGTCTGGGGCATGGGGTTTTTCAAGGGTGGGGCATGTTAGACCTGTGAATAGCACGAAATGTGCTGAGCCGGGATAAGCTGGGAGGGATGGGAATCTTGGAGTAGCCTTTGGCAACTCCACGATTCTTAAAAAAAATATACTCCTAATATTAAAATAAATATATAATATTTAAGAAACAAGTATCAACTGATTCGTCATGGAGTCGCTATTAGCCAAATTTATCCACCTTGTTGCAGTATTTTGTGTCTTTCAATCGTCCGATAATCTACGTCAGAGGTTAGTTTACTTATTCCATAGGATAAACGTATCGGGCAGTAGAAGCAGCCGACAGTACTTTATCGGCCGGATAATGCAGCTACGAATATGCACGAGGCAATACGAAATATTTCGAGGAGATGTAAATGTAAATAAACTGTTTATAAAATTAATACTATTATTTTGGTGTAGTGACTAAAAAAATAGATAAATTTTACAGTTTGAAGAAGCAAAAATTTTTAGTCTTGTAAATCCGGACCGCAGAATTATCATCGTAATCATTTTGATTTTTCCGATGATTTAAATTTTTCCGAAGATTTAAATTAAAGAAAACCACTGTTCAAACATTACTAGAAGAAATTCAAATAAGTTACATCAAATAATGAAGTACAGTTGTATAGACGAAATTGTTTATATTTCATAAACCATTGTGTAACACCCATGTAGCAGTTGCTTTTATGTAACATTGCGATTTTATGTAAGCGGTTCATTACAGGCGGAATTAGTGGCGTTAGTAGAGCTACAGCAAAAAAATGATTGTTACACATACAATTGCAAATTTAAATCCCATATTTTAGTACCAACTACGGTAAGTGACGTCCTTCACAGCCCCCCCCCCC
>JABXWE010069127.1:0-14989 GCA_014611495.1 Limonius californicus | reverse complement strand
CAAAACCACTATATTTCAATATAAAGGGTTTCCCAGAAAATTGATCTAGAGAAACAATGCAAGGAAAATCATATTTATCCGAGTTTTATATGTCCAGAAAGGCTAAGAATTTAAACTGCTTTATTAGTTATTTATTAGTAAGTAAATATAATTCTTTTGGAAAATTAAGCAAACTTATTTAAATTATATATTGTTTTAATAACTGTTTGTGTAGTAAGCGGAAGTTCTGCGTTCCAATCTTGGTTAAGGAAAAATATTTAATTTGTTTATTATTTATTTAATTATTAAATGTATTAAATAAGTAGCGATCAACTTGCGTATTATTCGCAGATAGCACTCATGTGAAATTTAATATATAACAAGAAGAAAATACTTAACAAATGTTCAATTCAATTATTAAGTGCACTACGAAAACACTATAAGATGTTATCATTGTGCTCTTGAATATTTTATAAGGTTTGCTTATTTTTAAACCTAAAATTTGTTATGCTTCTTAACTAAACGACTTTATTAATAGATATTCTTAAAAATCTTATAACAAAATTTCCTATATATTTGGCATATAATTCGTCCCCTGGGAACCCCTCTATATATAAAGCTATATATTGATTATTATATGCAGACTTACATTCGTGCTAGTGGAAATGATATTGCTTTCATAAGCTTTTGTAATTAAACTGATTATTCGTATACTCTATTTTAACTTCATTAAAGCTGTCATATTAAATTTATTTTTAATCAATTTTAGTTGATAATTTGATGAGTTTGTAATCTTTCTCGTGCTTGGTAACTGATGTTTAATAACTAGGTATAGGATTTGTATGAAATGGCAAAATACGAGGTTTATTCGGAAATTAAGGGTCGGTCATCCCTGAAACAAAAATACAACGTTGAATTAAATATTTATTATGCTTAAATCTTAGATACACATATATCGTGATACACGTTTTTGTATACCTTCGACATAGAAGGTTGCCGCTTATGATAAATCCATTTTTGAACTGTCATTTTGAGATTGTCATCGAGAAAAACATCGCGGGTTTTAAAAAGTTTTAAGATGAAAGAAGACGCGATAGTCAGTCAGCGGGACTGTATGGGGGTTTGTTAAAAATTTCCCAATGGATCAATGGGTCGCACCGTGCGAGTTACCGCGTGCGGTCGGACGTTACCTTGCAAAGGCACGACTCAAGAGTTCAAAAATCCTCGCATTTTGTGCTGAATCGCCCTTCTCAATTTTCTTAATGTTCCACCATAAACGTTTGCCTTAATTGTCATACAACATTCCAGGAAATCTACCAGTGATACGCTTTTCCTGCCCTAAAAAAAGAGTAGCCATAAGCTTCTGGTTCTCTGACTTCAGTTAATTGAACTTTTTTGCTTTGGGGCTATTTGCTTGCTTCCAGTGCATTGATTATTGTTTGGTTTCAACATTTGTGTATGAAATCCAAGTTTTGTCGCTAGTCACAATGTGATTCAGGTACCCACCGCCAACAGTTTCGTACCGATGCAAGAAGGTCACTGCAGAGAGCGTTCGCTGGTTTTTGTGAACATCCGTCAACATCTTTATCACCCATCTCGCGTGAAGTTTGTGGCACTGTAGCCTGTTCGTGGCAATACTGTAGCGTTTCCGGCTAGTTTCGAAATCGTGGAATGCCGATCTTCACGAATTGTCCTGATCACGTTTTCCACTAGATCGTCGTGGACAACCGGAGGTCTCCCACTTCGTTCTTCTTCGTGCACGTTTGTTCGGCAATATCTGAAATTCCTACACCCGTTTCTAACCGTTCCTTCACCCATGCTATCTGGACGGTAAACCTCGAATATCGGATGCTACATTTTGGCAGCGTTGCTTTTTTTTGCGTGGAAACAATGAGACACAGCGCGTACTACACACTTTTCGGGATTTTCAATCGCAGTGTTCGTTTTAGCGCTTGAATATAGAACTCAATACAATGACCGAACCACGGTAAAGCAACGTGCGGCTAGCTCATCAACCACTAAAGCACCCCCACAATGCATGAATGTGATTACACTCCTCATTCGACGGGAATGTTTAAGCGGCCCTTAGTTTCCGAATAAACATATGTTGTAATACACATTAACATAGCAGAACGTGCATTTAAATGCAATTTATGAAATTATTTTTTTCTACTTGAATATTATTTGCGAAAATCCATAAATATAACATGTAACTGTTTCAACTTAAAAAAATGTTCTAATAATATTTATTTGAATTATTAAAAATGAATCTCACAGGGATTCTCAGAGAACCGGAGTATAGGTATTATACATAAGGAATTATATTTTATTCAGATTTTATGTACCTAGCGCATTTTTACCGCGATTGTAAACTGTATTATTGATGATAGTACCGAGTTTAAATTGAAGAGATTATACTTTTAAATTAAATTAGGTAACATTAAAAAATTTAAATCTCTGTGTCGTTTTAATATCGAACTAATAAACGCCCTTTTCAATATTTTTGATACACAGTTTACAACGCTCTGTATAAGCAAAAGTCCTTTGTGCGGGTTTTAAATGTGATACCTTTCTGCATTTGTTTTTGTTATTTATGTTTAATTAATTCTTGTCCTTCCTAAACATGATGTATTTGATTTGAAACTGTTCGACAATAGAACTGGCGTACAATTAATAAATAACAAAGAAATATACTTATTCGCTCAAATTTCAATTGTTTTGTGATGCTCTGCTTACAATACAATCCCTGTATATTACACCACAAAAATCTAGAAAAAATTGATAGTACTCTTGAATTTACGAATATGTTTTAATGACTTCTCTTTTTTTAAGTAAATGTTATTAACTTCTTCCACAACAAACTAATAATAGTTAATACCAATAATATACAGAGGGATTCAAAAGGTGTGGTCCAAACGTAAGGGTGTGATGTGGGATGCTACACGAAGAAAGAAATGTTAATAAACCCATGTCTTATTTCCAACCATTATCTAGTTACAGAGGATTTCTTTGTTTTTATCATTGTTCTGCTAAATCAAGTCATAATAAGAAATAAGTCAAACAATTGCTAATTTGTTATGGCAGAAGGTGTTTCAAGCTTGAATTATTGTTGGTTTCTAAGTATGGTAATGATGGAGCCCATTTCTGCACATGAATATGCAGAAATGCATTTTGTATAAGGCTATTGCAACGGGAATGGTCGTGCAGTGTGGTAGAATATCGGAGAAGGTGTGGTCCAAACTTAAGGGTGTGATGTGGGATGCCATCACACCCTTAAGTTTGGACCACATCTTCTGAAGCGCCCTGTATATAGTTTACGTTTTCAGCCAAAGAAACCTATGGACATAAAATTGAATTTCCTAAGTACTTTGCTTATGCTTTAGTTGTACTGGGAAACCCTGTATGTGAATCAGATGTACATTAAACATTATACACGATTAAATATGCTATGCTAATGCTTAATACAACAAGAAAACGTCATGCAATAGCTCAGAAAGTCCACTCATACTAATAACGAATAGTCTTCAGAATTTGTAAGTTCGACATGGACATCTGCGAATTCTAGTTTCAGTGGAGATCGAAGTAGTTAATTATAGAAAGACTGACCTGAAATTAAAATAACTTTGTTGTTGCGCGGATCTGGAATATTCATGGTTGTAATTAAATGTAGAAACCATTAAAGACTGGGATAGAAACGGGCCCAAAAAGTATATAATTTTGGTGTGCAGTTTTCAATGCATTAAAAATGTTGCTATAATAGATCTTAATCAAATCTGTATGATGCAGGTCCTAAAGGAACACTATTCTAATTGACTTTTTAATGAGCTCAAAAGGTTTCTGCGTGTGTAGTATGTTCGAATTTATGTCCCAAGATTAATTTGTTGACCTTAAAACACGAAGGTTGGTTTATATTATCTGTAGGTGTGCAATAATATTACTTGAAGTGGATCGCATTGTACTTCGCGATTTATTACCGTGTTATGGAAACGCGAGGTCTCCAGGTATCCAAGATGATTAAAAAAACTAAGCTGCACTAACAGGTTGCTGGTGTGTGTATTAGCATTTAACGGTACGAACATATGCTGGCTGATAAGGAATGTGACACACATGTGCAACTGTATACAGAATTAAAATTCGTCCTCACAGAAATGGTAAAACAACTGCAAATTCGCTAAAAAACGGCTGGAGATGTAATCAATTATGGTTTCTTTATGAAAGACCGTATGTTGATAGAATAGCAGATTAATATGTTTTACGCAATTAATTAACAGTAATTTCTCGGTATATTGTCCAAACTATTAAATAATTTTACTAATTGTATTTTAATTGTTTTGAGTTTTGCTTTGGTAATAGTAATAAATACCGGGATATTTTATACGCATATGAATGGATATACAGGGTATCCCACGAGTACTAAAACAATCATATAATTTGATATTATTCTAAATGCGAAACAATGGCTTAAACAAACGTTGAATGGTAGGAAAGGTGTTGAAGTAATTCAGAATTTATCATCTAGCATTTCCTGTAAAACCGGAAGCAGGATCTACTTTCATTTTTTAACGTGTATTTAAAACGTGTATTATGTACATGTTTTCTAGTTTTTGTAATTCCGAACAAAGTGTATTTTAATTACATAAAAAATATTATACAATAATAACGAGAATAAATAATACTAATAATAAGTTGTGGTTTAGTAACAAAGATGTCCGAAATGTCTTGCTTCGACAGTATTGAACAGGGTTGGGCAATACCACAATATAAGTATCGAATATCGATATCAAGTATACATCAAATTATCGATACCAAGTTTGTATCGAAAGTATTGTGGTATTGAAAGAATAGAAGTATTTAAATTGGATAAATTATCGAAGATAACAAAATTTATTGAGGTATTAGACAGAAGCGTTGCCGGAACATGTTTTAGAAATTCTAGAATTCAATATATTATGTATTAATTATTTAATACAGGAACTGAGGGAGCGCAAGAAGCAGTTGGGAGATACAAGCTTCCCCAAAATTAGGCTAACGACGCTCTTAGTATTGAAGTACGTAAGTGAGAAGTATGTAAGTTATGCATTGACGTACGTACTTCGCAGATACGTGCAGTAATATTATTTATAATGTATAGGAATATAACATATAAGATTACAAGTGACTTGCTTCTAGTAACTTGTATACTAATAAGGTTTCGTTTTTCAACTATTATGAACGATTAAAACAACTGATAATAAACTCGTATGTAATAGAGTTGATTGGGTATCCACTCCGAAGTTCCATCATGTAATTTACTTTACACTTTCGTTTATTCAACAATTCGATACTTCGATGCGTTTTATACATCGATACTTTAGATACATAAGATATGTGTATACTTTCAATACTTCCATACTTGCGAAAGTTTTATCTCTATATTTTCGACATTTATATACCTTTCGTTACTTTGATACTTTCAATATTTCTGTACTTTCGATACTTCTATACTTCTGATACTTTGATACTATCGATAATTATACACTTTCGATATTTTTAAAATTTCGTTACTCCGACACTTTCGGTATTTTTGTAGTTTCAATACTTCTATACTTTAATACATCTATACCTTCGATACTTCTATACTTTCGATACTTCTATACATTCGATATTCTTACACTTTCGTTACTTCAACAATTCGATATTCGATGCTTTTTATACTTCTGTATTTTACATAATTATATCGATATTTTGCTACTTAAGATACTTCTATACTTTCAATAGTTCAATACTTACGAAAGCTTTACAGCTTCGAAATTTTTATACATACGTTACATCTTTTTTTTCGATAGTTATACATTTTCGTTACTTTGACACTATCGGTATGTCTGTACTTGCAGCAGTTTTATGCTTTGGATACTTCTATAATTTTCATACTTCGATACATTCGAAAGTTTTATATCTAAATTTTCGATGTTTATATACTTTCCTTACTTTGATACTTTCGATATCTCTATACTTTCGATACTTCGATACTGCCGATATTTTTAAAATTTCGCCACATCGACACTTTCGATATTTTTGTAGTATCAATACTTCTATACTTTCAATACTACTATACCTTTGATACTTCTATAGTTTTTATACTTCTATACTTTCGATTTTTATACACTTTCATTACTTCAACAATTCGATATTTGAATGCCTTTTACACTTCTATATTTTACATACATTGATACTTTGCCAGTTCAGATGCTTCTACACTTCGATGTTTGCGAAAGTTTTATAGCTTAGATATTTTTATACATTCGTTACATCTATTTTTTCGATAGTTATATACTTACGTTACTTTGACATTATCGATACGTCTGTACTTCCAGCACTTTTATACTTTGGATGCTTCTATGCTTTTGATACTTCGATACTTCTATTCTTTCGATATTGTTTAACTTTCGCTACTTCGCCACTTTCGATATTTCTACGCTTCCGATTCTTCGATATTTTCTATATCTCCATACTTCTGTAATTTCGTTAATTCTACACTTTCGATATCTTTCTGCCCTTGATTGTTTGATGCTTTCGATATTGTTTAACTTTCGTTATTTTGATACTTTCGGTACATCTATATTGGCGAAACTTTTCCACTGTACACATTTACACTACTTTAATGATCGATACTTCTATAATTTATACACTTCGATACTTAAACTATTTCGATATCGAAATTTCTATAGCTTGGATATGTATATATATCCGTTATTTCGACCTTTTCGATACTTCTGTGTTTTCGATACTTCTATACTTTTGATAATTCGACACTCTCGATAGTTCTATACTTTCAGTTTTTTTATACGTTGGTTTTGATTTTTATATTTTCGATACTTTAAAATTTTTGATAAGTTTATACTTTCGGTACTTCTTAATTTTAATATGTCTACACTTTCAAAACTTCTATACTTTCGATCGTTTTGGATACCAGTATCAACTAGGCAAAGTATCGATAGTTTAAGTAGATCTTGAAACTTTGCTCAGTCTTAATATTAGCAGCACTAATACATGTTGCGAGTTAATGCTTCTGTAAGCGTCGACAATTTCTTTTATACGTTTCCAAATTAAATGATTCTGTATTGTAAACTATGCTCTTATACGGCTCCCAAAGAAATAATTTAGAAAAGTTAAATCAGGTGACCTGGCTGTCCAGCCTATTGCTCCATTCGTATCGATCCCTTGGGGCAAATTAGTTTTATTTAAATAAGTAGTTAATATGTGCTTTATGTGTCTGAGGTCGTGCACCATGTTGTGCTAAGTGCATTTGCTGCGGATTATGAATAGAAACGACGTCTAGTTAATAGGAAACATTTTCTAATAAAATTTAATAATGTTTTGTGTTAAAATTACCTGACAAAGAATTAAATTCAATTAAGATAACGTCATTAAGATTATTTTTTTGAATTAAAAAATAAAATAAAATTTTGTTTGAGAACTGCTGATGATACATAGAAAATGCATTTAAGCTGTAGAAGGTTATTACCTAATTGTAAAGTAAATCCAAAGTGGCAAACACGTAAAAACTTGTCTGGTTTGTGATAACAACAACAGCCTGAATAGAAATTATTGACCTACCTAATAGTATTAGTTTGTGGCAGGCGATAAGAAATTGTTTTGCACTTCTATCTTACTCTCCTTTGTATAACATGTCTTTGAACTCAAATTTTTCTTATTATCCTGCGGTACTCAAACAATTTTGGGTCAAATTTTCAATTATTATTTTCTCATATCTAAGGGTCCCATTGCCAAAGAAAAGTTTTTTCTAGTTTGTATATATTGTAATCTACCATCGGATTTAATATTTGTACCTATTTCTGATACACCCTGTATATTATTATCCCATATGCACAGGTGTTTCGTTTCACCGAGCGTGAATCCTCTCGGTATTTGGAGTATGTACACCATGCATACAGAGTGAGCAAAAAATGCGAAAACGTGGATTTTCTACCGTTAATCTTCATAGCATTTTTTGTATTTACACTGGTTCAGGATGTTCTTTGAGTTGGGCGTAGAAATATATTTTTGTACTGTTTTCTTTCTTAGAATGGTGTAACGTAAGATCTTTTTAAACATGAATTCAAGAGTTTTTCAGTCACAAGCCTCCTAAAGTTTTAGTTTAAAATTAATTATGTTTTTTCATAGCATAATAATAAAAGTTTAACACATATTTTGCTGTAGTAATCGTGACTACAAATAAAAACAAAAAATAAAATAAGCAAGAATGCAATAAATCATATAACAGTCTGTTGAAGTAGTTATTAATATTATATTTAATTATTGATTTACGTCAGTATTTAGATGAGATTTTTGTTCCTCTACTTTTTACTTGCTTTACATACTAGTAGTGGTTCCGTAATGCATCAATGTATGATAAGTAGAATGAAAAAGCTGCAGTGCGATATAAGGTAATCATTGTTCTACCATCTATTTTTGCTCTATCTAGAAATGCGTACCATTTTCAAATTGGGCTTGGTTCGATTGTTTGTCTTGAAATTAAAGTCGTACCAAATTAGCAGACAAAAAATGACAACATCTAGCATTCTTTCAAGTTTAAATAAAACAGATTGTGCGAGTTTGTTTGAATTCGAGAGTAGAATGCCCGGTATTCTACTAATGAGTATATTTCTTTTCTAATTTAAATTTAGTTGAAAATATTTTAAAGGCGACGTGAATCGTACACCGTCAGAAATGTGTGCTTTAGGTCTGCCTGTTAGTAGTATCGATTAGCTGTTGGGCACAGATTTCCAAAAATATTTTAGTGTTTATCTATACATTATCTTAAAAGGAATTGTATAAGAATGAAACATGAGTATCTCGTTTTTATTTTCAACAATCGTTTTTACTAATTTTTAGACATATCATTGGCCTCGTTGTGTAAACAAAGTAGACATTAGGGTGATAATGTTGGAAAATTCTCAGAACTGACAAAAAGATATTGCCTTTTTTTGATATTTACTGTTGAATTTTCCATATTAGAAGACACCAAGTTTCATATTGTTTTAATTATACATGGCGAGCCAACTAAAACGGAAACCGACTCATAACTCCGTAATTTAAATAAAAAATTTAGTGGTGTGCCAAATTAAAGTAAACTGCAGTTTTTAGGCCGTGTTAATCATTTCGAAAAAGCTTATATATACCGGGTGGGCCAATGACAACCAAACAGACCCGATTTTTCACATTGCCCGTCATTTTTAAAAAATTGATCGTACCGTTCAGTTTTTGTTTTGAGGGGGAAACTTTTTGCGTTTATTTTCAACCTTGTCATTTCAACCTCCTAGGGGTGGTGAGCTTTACCCCTAAAATTTTAAATAGGAAAGGGGGTCAAGTGATACATCATTTTAAAGGCCATTAAATTCTCGTTTTAACGCTTCTTAGTTTTTCAAATTCGGAGCAGTAGTTTTCGAGAAAACGCCTTTTAAAAATAGTAACCCGCCAAAAACCAATAATTCATGATTTTTCACTTTTACCATAATTTACGCCAGTAATGTTTTATTGATTAAGAAATTTACCTTAACTTTGATTTTATTAAATGTTCGAAATGTTGACCTCCAGCATCCGATTTTACTGATTTATGATAATACTAATTTATACTGATTTTCGAGAAATGCCAAACACGTATGTATTCGGCGAATACGAAAAAATAAAAAAATAGGACAATTTAGGCAGTAATGAATATTATATAAATCATTTCTTAAATATTTTGCAGTACGCTTAAGATTGCAAAATCATCATCATTTGACACTATAACTTTAAAGTTCTTAATATCTAGATATGTATTCTACTACATATTCATGAATTTCATTAAAATCGTTGATGTGAAGATTCAAACATTGATTCACTTGGTATAGAATGGTCCATATACCAACAAAACACAATTTTCACAAGTTTTGAGTTCATATATTAGGGTACAGTGGGCTTGCTATTGAAACCTAATGGTTTGATTCTAGTGTAGTAAACAAACCCACGCCTTTTCTCGAGATATGTTGCATTCACATCTACCTAATAAAATCCTCTGGGTCACAGGTGTTGTTTTACTAAAATTAAACAGTTACATAAGTTCCAAACCCCAAGTTGTCTGTTTAAATAAGATCCAGTTCAGTGGGTGTCAACAGCCTTACTTTTTTATGTATAATGTGTGAACATAATCAGGAACGATTACAGTTCATTCATGTCGCAGCTTTAAACAACTTAAAATTATTCTAATTCCTTGAGCCGATCCTTCGGGTTGATTTAAACATCAGGCGTGAGTTGTACGCTTAAAAGAATTTTAATTTTAATATCTGAGTTCGTTTGACAGTAAGATGTTAATTCAAATTTTATTGAAAGCCGTCGTAACTGCTCATGAATAAGAAACTTAAAATGTACCCACATAACATAATGAAAAGGTACATTTCATGTATCAATTTTACTGACAGTTAACTCTAAATGTGTCAATTTTCAGCCCATATTCACATAATAAATAATAATACATCAACCATACAAATCTTTAACAGATGTGAATGGACCAAGATCATGAAGGTTACTATCAGGGACGTTTGTATAAACGAGGGTGATTGTAGGTCAAAACTGTATATCAATTCAATTATCCACAAGATAAATACATTTCGATGAACCTGAACGATGTTATCACATGTTATCACAACATAAACAATTACATTTGCTTAAAAAACAATATATTTGGCACATCTTTCGAGTTATATCAGGGGAGGTTCATACGTTTTTCGGCACAACTTTCGGGTTTACCAGGGGAGTTCTAAACCTTTTTCAGCACAACTTTCAGATTATACCAGGGGAGTTTCAAACCTTCTTCGGCACAACTTTCGGGTTGTACAAGAAGAGTTTCAAACCTTCTTCGGCACAACTTTTGGGTCATACCAGAGGAGTTCCGTACTTTTTTCAGCACCACTTTCTGGTTATACGAGGGGAGTTTCAAACCTTTTCGGCACAATTTTCGTGTTATACCAGACCTTTTTTAGCTCAACTTTCGAGTTGTATAAGGGGAGTTCCAAACTTTTTTCAGTACAACTTTCGGGTTATACGAGGGGAATTACAAACCTTTTCGGTAGAATTTTCGGGTTATATGAAGGGACTCTCAAACCTTTTTCAGCACAGCTTTTGGTTGTACAAGGGGAGTTTTACACCTTCTTCGGCACAACTTTTGGGTCATACCAGGGGAGTTGCAAACTTTTTCAGCACAACTTTCTGATTATAAAAAGGGAGTTCAAAACCTTTCGGCACAATTTTCGGGTTATACCAGGCGAGTTCCAAACCTTTTTTAGCACAACTTTCGGGTTGCACAGTGGGAGTTTCAAACCTTCCTCGGTACAACTTTTGGGTCATACCAGGGGAGTTCCATACTTTTTTCAGCACAACGTTCGGATGGTACGAGGGGAGTTTCAAACCTTTTCGTTACAATTTTCGGGTTATACCAGGGGAGTTGCAAACCTGTTTTAGCACAACTTTCGAGTTGTACAAGGGGAGTTTCATACCTTTTTTGGCACAATTTTCGGGTTATACGAAGGGAGTTCCAAACCTTTTCGGGACAACTTTCGGATTACACAACGGGAGTTCCAAACGTTTTTGGCAAGCCTTTCGGGTTATACGAGGGGGTTCCACACCTTTTTCGGCACAACGTTTAGGTTACACGAGGTGATGCCAAACCTTTCCCGTCTATATAGATTACACAAATAACAGAGCAGCGAATTATTTATTATTTTTTGAACGTAATTTCTATTAATACTTTCATTTCAAAAATGCCAAACCCCAAAAAGTTTTTTTTAGACTCAAATTACTCATTGACTCCTGTTTGTCCTTCAGAATTGTCCATAATTTTCTACCTTTTAATTGTCGATTTGTACTATGACGTGAAAAACAATCATTAGGAGCTAGCATAAGGCTGATTTCGTAATTCAGGACTGGCGGCAGTTGCAACTTTAGTCTTGTGCAAGGAGGTGCTGACGTGAAGCAGTGAGATTTTCTTAGCTTATGGTGGCGATTCTTTACAGGTTTTTCGTTCAATTTGCATATATAAGTGATTGCGACGGCTTCAAGTAATCAATAAAGATAGGCGGCATTATTTTGCCTGCAATCGTCGAGAACTAGAATTATTTTTATTTCACTTGGATTTTAGTTTGATTTTATATTTATACACTGATTGTTTATTTTAGGCGTGTTTACCTTGTACCTACTTTTTTTTCTGTTTTAGATATATGAAGTCGTTTTCATTATTTCTTTAAGGTGCTAATATCGTGCAATAACACAAAGAACGTTAACAGTTATGTACAATTTATGTACAGTACTTGCTGCTCGTTGCATTTGGCTTCGAGCTGTTGGCAATAAAGGGTACGACTTATCGATTATCACGAATGTCAACTTCAAAGTGAAAATTTTTGACTCTCAACCTATACCCCTACTTTTAGATTAAATAAAATAATAAACTCGAGGTATGGATACCTTTGTATTTTATCTAGAGTAAATGGCATATAGCTGTTCTGAAAAATAATAAGATAAGTAACGTAATGCACATACTTTATATTTGTGGTACATCCAGAGTACCAACAGAAAAAATACTAGCTAGGTTATCGGCTGTATTATATTTGATACTATTTCAAATGGCACGGGGTAGTTGAATGATACTTCACTTTGAAAGTTTCGTTGAAGAAAGACAGAATTGTGCTTAACCAAGTTAGAGTTAAAGTTTAAATCAGAGCTGTGCTTTGACATATGAAGCCGGCTAGAGTAACGCACGTAGTGTTAAAAAACATTTTATTTTAGTTGTTCGAGCACATGAGGCTTTAAGATACAATAGTATTTTGAATTTTCAATTTTTTGTGAGGTACTTTCAGACCTTCCCAATTATAGTTTCTATATTTTGGTCTTTTGGACAAATTACTTGTCACACTGTGTAATAATAAATATCAACAAGAAAGTGTGGTTAGATTTGAAGGCAATTTTGAGGTACGTAGTTGAAAAATGGTTTTTCTTGTGGCTTTTATATAATCACAGAATGATTTTAATGATATACTGTAACAAGCAGTTATTCATATGGTAAGATTACTCCATTTGCTGTGTATACAACTCATATTAAAAATGCATTAGTACAGGGTGTTTTTAATAAGTTCCCCTACATGGGAATCTCCCTTAATTGTGGAAGATACAAGATAGGTTTACATTTCACGTACCTACCCGTAAAATGTCGACCTAAATAAAATAAAATTTTAAATAGCATTACGTATTTTTTATATGGATTTACTTTGCTTTGAAAATATTACCTTCATAACCCCAATAACCAACATATATTTTTTCAGAAATTTTGGCTTCTGTAGATCTTTAATTCGGCTGATCCGAAACATGCGCGAAACACTTTAACCTCGTATGGCTGATGCTATTTGATCTCCAAATCATTTTGTATTTTTTTTAATTAGTCTCTGTTATGGTGATATGGAGACTTCACTATAATGTAAATAACTTTCTTGTTTCTGTTCCAATTTTGATAAACTCTTCTGTTTTGGAAAGCTAACAGTCCAAGCTTAATTTCCGGTCGAGAAATAGTTTCACTTTTTTCAAGACACACCGTTAAATTTTTCAAATAAAAATATTTCAAAATTTAATATTTTTGGCATTTCAGTTTAATATTCTGCTTCAGAGAAGATTTACTAAACGGAATACCTCATTAGTTCACCACTGCTTTGCGATGGAGAATAGTTGTTAAAAATCCGGGAATTGATCCCCCGACCTCTATCCCACGGCCCCCCAACTAGTTTAATTGAAGAATTCATACAAAAATTAATTGTTTGTAGGCGTTATTGGAAAGTGCTTTAGAATTGCTTAAATAATATTCAAGCGTCAGTAAGATAATTTCAGAAATAAAAAATAAGTGTAATATAAGCAGGCCATACGCAACGTTATTAGAAACACCCCGTACGTTAAAATTTTAGCAGGCATGCTTATATTCTCAATTTTCATTTAATTAGTTGTAATAATTATATACTCTAATCTTTTTTTTTTTTACTAATATTTGTATTTTTCTAAGACGTTGCTGCTGTTTGTAAAACTTGTCGATTGAGATGTGCCTTTCGCTCATGTTTATTTAATACAGTTAGGCAATCAAGTATTGTTTAATGTTACTTGCAATAAACTCACAATATCAATAATGCTTCGGTAGGACATTATTACCTGGAGTGCGGTCACGGTCAAATGAAATGTTAAAATCAGCAACTAAAAATAAACATGCAGACCTCAAAATGACGGAAGATGTGCGGTCATGACAAAACCTGAAATCGGACAAGAAAGCGAAACTGCGTGTTATTTTCAACCAGGGTAAATTGGCATGTTTGTGTAGTTATGAAAAATAGTGCGTGCATTTGAAAATGGGCCAACATCCTTCCAAGGATAAGCTATCTAATTCCTCGTCTACTGGAAAGAATCCAAATAGGGAGAGGTTCGGCAGCTTCGCTAAAAGAGGTGAGATATCTTATTTCTTGATATTTCTGGTAAAAACAGCCATCGGCTTTCGTATAAGCAGCAATAATTTTATCTTCAAAGTTCTATAGAAGTTTAAATTTATAGGTTGTGGATTTACAGTCGTTTGAGATATAAAGGCAGTAGAACTTTAGTTATTTTACAGCAAATCTTTTGTTATACACGGTGTAACAAAAAATTGGTGTCTGTTATTTATGCAGTGTGTCGCCTCATCAATACAATAACCAAGATTTTTAGTAGTAGTACAAAAACATTTCATTACAGGGGTATAGTTTTTTGAAGTGAGATTTCAACCGTTACTTTTTTTGTCTACAACTTCTACAATAGTAGGATAAAATGTTCAGTGTTGGGTAGTAACTAAGTAAAAGTAACTCGTTACTAGTAACTAGTTACTTTTCAGTAACTTAATAGTAACTTAATTACTTTTGTGTTTTCAGTAATTGTAACTATAACACGTTACAATTATTTAGTAACTTTTGTAACTGAATATGACAAGTTACATTTT
>JABXWE010069122.1:0-14426 GCA_014611495.1 Limonius californicus | reverse complement strand
TAACCATCATCGTCCAAGGTGGGTACGGTACCTTGAGGGTTAAGCTGTAATTTAATATGTTTCTATATAATCATTCGCCTTCTGAATAACAAAAATGTAAGAAAACTATCGTTCAATTTACATAAATATATTCCTAATTCTTTAGGTTAGTTTTCGAAGATCTACCAGTGCTTACTGCCTATCTACCATAGTTTAAGGTATCTTTTGCTTAAACTTAAAAAAGAACTAGCAATTTCATTCAAGAAAAGTGTCGTATAATGAAGATTAGGTAGGTGATTTGCAGTTTTGTAGGTCCTGTTTATAGAAGCTGCATACGATTTTTTATTACCGTGAAGATAATTTATAAGCATATTTTATGTTTTATAAACACGACCTCACTTTGTCCCTTACACGCACACCTAAGTATCTAATCAATACCTTTAAGTATGCCGGGCAATTTGCCGGCATGACGATGTTAATTTTCTGGGTCGATTATTTAACTCAAACTTGTAAGGGTTTATTGATCATTCCGTTACAAAACTTCTATTCCTTCAAAATTTATTACTAGCGTATTCAATAGCACCCCCTCGTTCTCTAAATAATAGAAAGTACTTTTCTGGTATAATTAGCGTGTAGTTATATAATGGCCCTTCTGACATGGTCTATTCCCATTATTTTGTAAGTGGAGTATTTATAATCATCATGTATAAATAATACAACAACACTTGAAAATTTATGATAACTACGATTGCTTCTCAAGCTCCTAATTATTAATGCTGTTATTCCATATATTTATACATAATTTAAAAATTTCATTAAAATTACATAAGTCCAACTTACTGTGGAGACTTTAACTACGCTAGCTCACACACTCCTAGATTATTAAAAAACCTGCATGTACCTACCTTTGTAAATTCGGCAGTTTTATGTTCTCCAGCAAGGAGATTTACTGCAATTAACTCCAAATTAATACCAAGTGCCCTGGCTGTTAAAAGAACGCTTCTTACAGGGGGACTTACGTCCATGTAATACAGTTTTGGTCCCATTATTTTAAAATGTTCTAGACGTCCCTATAGTTGCCGATGTAATGGTATGGAAATGGCGTTTAAAAACACTTTACTATAGTTGTAGATAAGTCCTTATTTACAACTAAAACAAAAATTCCTAAGCAAATATTTTTATCTGCTAGGTATCTATTTTGTGATAACTGATAACGTTATGGGCTATTATACATGTTTACCTAGAAACCGGTTTCAATATTATCACACCGTACATGATATAGCGAGTGTCGAATAGTTCAGGTTTTATAGGCAGTGAAGCTCGTCCGTAACGGCCGTCAATGGAACCAACTATTTAATCTGTTACAGGAAAGTGTCTGCTACGGACATAATTCTCAGATTTAAATTAAAAAATAGGGTAGAAATACATATTTTATTAGAACTGAATTTGTTTATCTGTAATACATATTCTATTAGAAAGCAATGGGCTCGCTTCCTGAAATATGATTATTTCAGTAAAGAAAATCTTAAGGGCTCGAACAGCTCAGTGGTAAGAGTTTGGAATGTAATATTCCATCCCAATGATAAAAATGTTCTAATTCGGTAGGTGGACGGTACTGGGTCCCCGTCTCCATTTGCTATTGTATATCAAATTAATGGCAGTCTTTACGTTACAGTCGTACCTACTAGAAGAACAACAAGGTTCTACAAGATTACACCATCATACGCCAACGCGCTAATTCGCAAGTTGGGCTCTGTTGTGCAACAGCACAGCACAACTGCATTTCCTCATACCACCTCAACACTACATTAGCGGTACAAACGAGGAATACGATTTACGAGGGTCTAGGATACTACAACCACTGGACACAATGCCCATTGGTAGTTATGACGACATTTTGGTCCTAACGACCACTTAACGTTTTGGTCATAACGTCCACTGTGGTCACAACGTCCACCGTGGTCCAATGTCCACTCTGGTTATAACGGCCATTGTGGTTATAATGCCCATTTTAAGTTTTGGTCGCAAGTCCCAATCTGGCTACAACGCCAATTTTGGATTTTTATGATATTGAGCACCCTGGTGACAATGCAGACCAAAGCATATTTAAAGCATAGCACACCGATGCAGGTCATAACGCAAACGCTGGTAATTTGGGCTATAACGTCTACCGTGGTCGCATCATCTACGCTGCTTATAAAGCCCACTCTAAATTTTGGTCACAATTCCCACTCTGGACGCAACTTCCACTTTGGATTTTGGTCTGGGCTCTGTTGTGCAACAGCACAGCACAACTGCATTTCCTCATACCACCTCAACACTACATTAGCGGTACAAACGAGGAATACGATTTACGAGGGTCTAGGATACTACAACCACTGGAGACAATGCCCATTGGTAGTTATGACGACATTTTGGTCCTAACGGCCACTTAACGTTTTGGTCATAACGTCCACGGCGGTCACAACGTCCACCGCGATCACAACGTCCACTCTGGGTATAACGGTCATTGTAGTTATACCGCCGATTTTAAATTTTGGTCGCAAGCCCCAATCTGGCCACAACGCCAATTTTTGATGATATTGAGCACTCTGGTAGCAATGCAGACCAACGCATATTTAAAATTTAGCACACCGATGCAGGTCATAACGCAAACGCTGGCCATTTGGGCTATAATGTCGACCGTGGCTGCATCATCTACCACTGCTTATAAAGCCCACTCTAAATTTTTGTTACAATTCCCACTCTGGTCGCAACTTCCACTTTGGATTTTGGTCATAACGAGTACTCTCGCTACCAATGCCCACCGGCACACTTACGCTAGTCATAATGCCAAGTCTAGTCACAACGCTTACTCTAAATTTTGGTCACAATTTTGGGCAAGACGTCCACTGTGGTCACAACGTCCACTGTGGTCACAACGTCCACCTTGTCACAATGTCTGCTCTAGTCGCAATGCCCACTTTGGTCTGGACCTGTCAGATTCCACCAGACTTGATACGCGAAAAAGATTTTAATTCACACAAATTTTGCGTCAAAATAAATTAGATTAGGTAGGTATTTTACGTATATTTATCACTATAGATTCATCATTTTCAAAATTGGAAATTGGCAACTGGAGCAAGCTAGACTTCTTGCCTTATGGGTAGGTATGCAGGCGGCGTCGGATGTCGGAGATGATATTTCAAGTGATGAGGGGGAAATACACCATTTGAGTGAAAGTGACCATAACAGTGAAACGGAACATGAAATTAGCGATAACGAAAATGACAGGAAAAATTATGACACGATTGTTGACCGTTTAATTTATAAGGGGAACGATGGGACAACAAAATGGTTCAAAAACCCAGTTCGGCCAAATGACAGATCAGAAAACAGTCTTACGCAACCACACCGACCGTCAAAAGCGCATATAAAGAAGATAAAATAGCATTCGAATGCTGGGGGTATTTTATCATTGAAGAGATGATGATCGAAATTATTATTCACACGAATATAAAAATTCGATCAACTTCATCTATCTATTAAGAAGAAAATTAATATAATATGAAAGAAGCAGATATGGTGGAATTGCAAGATTTATTTGGTATTCTATATTTGGCGGATTACTATAAATCTGGACGTCAAAATGTCAAAGATTTATGGGCAACCGACTATACCTTTTCAACATTTCAATTTTCTTTTGTATTGCTTACGTTTTGACTACTAAGAGGCTAGAAAGGAGAGAGTGGCACTGGATAAACTTGCACCGATTAGGACAATCTGATGCATTTGTTTCGAATTGTTTTCGAAGTTTATTCTCCGAGTATGTATCTTACCATCGATGAGCAGTTGGTAGCGTTTCGTGGTAACTGATCATTTCGATAGTACATCCCAAGGAAGTACGGTTTGAAATTTTTTGCTTTGAGTGACGCCAGGTGTTCTTATGCTTTACATTTGGAAGTCTCTGGGGTTTACAACCCGACAGACCTTTCAGAAAAAGTAACAAATCGAAAGATATTATTCTCCGATTGATAGAACCAGTAACAAAGAGTGGTTGCAGTATTACTTTCGATAACTGGTTCACCAGTTACAGATTGATGTATCGATTGCTGACAGATTGCCGTCTAAAATCTGTCGTAACTATTCGTAATAATAAAAGAGAATTGCCGCGATGTCTGGTGCCTACAAAAGGAATACCTTTGCCGTCAAGTATGTTTGGTTTTCAAAAACAAATCAAGGTGATTACATACGATGAGAAAATAAACAAAAATGTGCTACTTTGATCCACACTCCATCTCAATGAGAAAACTGATGAATCAACCGGAGACAAACAAAAGCCTGAAATAGTGACATTTTACAACCTAATAAAATGAGGCGTTGACACACTAGATAATATTTCAACTTCACACATTTCACGAAATTCTCGAAGATGGCCTTTGACAATCGGAACTAAGGAACTAACTGAAGAGCATCAGGAACGTCGACTGTAAAATAAAAGGTTTCCTAAAGATTTACGTGGCAGCAACCTACTCACGTGACAGTTAATAAATAGAAACGAAACGCCAAAAAGAAGACGATGTGAATTTTGTCCACGCAATTCAAATAGAAAATCACAATATTTTTATGTTATGTCAAGAAAACGATTTATTTCTCATACGCCAATTTCATGTGCAATACATGTGGTAATAATGATGAACTGGATGAGAATTCCAACGTTCTTTTTTTAACTGATGAACGCGAATGAGTGCGCATTATCCTAACTTATTCTATTGTTTCTGTTTATTTTAGAGTAAAACAACAAATTTTATTTATGCATTATTTTTTATTGTTGGTTGTTAGTAATTTGAATTATAATACAATGTATTCTACCAATTTCAAATGTTTTGAAGCCATTACAGGTTTTATTAGCATTCTGGAACGTTAACACCAATGGGGTCTGATATACCCCCACCAGACTGATATTGTTTGTTCAAATTACTGGACTTCTAGAAAGTTAATAATTCCTTATTCTAATTAATAAGGCAAACAAAAATAAATCTACGTTTTATATAAATATCCAAGCATTATTTCTTTCTGGGCAAAATGTCGATTATGGTTTGAGTTGGATTCCCCAGCATTACGGCAGTCAATAAAAATGCAACGCACTACTCGCAATTCCCCAAACTGGTTGGCAACCAAAAACGTTTCTCTGGAATTTCTGTCGTTCGGATTCGATGTTAAACTGTACGTCCCTTATGGCTTATGCTTCCACCTTATCGTTGTGGAGAAACACGTATCAGAGAAGAAATCGGTGTCCAGCTATAATGACACAATGCTCAAATATCGTGGTGGACGTTTTAGACTACGCCTTCGGCATCCATAAGCTATGTACTAAATTTGCCTCGATGGATCGTGACTACGAAGAGCGTTATGATTAGAGTTGGGTAAATGCATATTTCCATATATTTTCCTATTGAGCTTAACTTGTTAATTGTTCGTGTGTACATGTTTTTCAATGTCTAGACTCATAAAAAGTAAATACTTTTTTGCACGTTTAGCATATATTACAACTTTACGGCATGTGGCATATGTTCGTGCAAATTTTGTCTTTTATGGGCATAAAAATGCATATTCTAGCAAAATAAATTAAAAAATATAATATCAAACAAATTTTTTGGAAACGAATGTTCTATAATTTCTTGCAGGAAAATAACTTAATATTTCCTAAATATCTGACAACAGGAAGTTCAGGAAAACACAGATTTAGCTTATAGGACACAGACGGTATTAGTTGGGTAGATATTCAGGTATTCAGTGGACATTTCTTGGAAAATAGCACGCATTTGGGAATTTTGCCGATTCGTAGAAGATATCGTTATTGTGTATTTAGTGCTTACCAAAGGGGTTGGTAAGTTTTCAGTTTCTTTTTTGCGTCATTCTTTCTTGACTGAGTTGCAAGAATCAACCCGAGATTTCTGAAAATGCCTTACGTTGGTAGTTCAAACCGATTTAATTAAGAAGTGGTTGAAGCCGCACGCATGTTTTTAATATGATGGAGGTGTTGTGTTTTGTACCGTTTGCACAAAAGAGGTATGTATCCCGTTATTTTGATTTAATAAAATATTCCCTCTATTTAAACATTGGCTACCCAGAACATCCCTTAATGTCAAATTAAAAGATTAAATTCCAATTTGTTATTTGATATTATCATCAGTCATGGGATTTACGAATTAAATTAGAGATCTAATTAATGTAATATTGCAAAGAAATCGGCAAAGATCCTGTCAATTAGTTGCTATATCTTCTAAGCTCTAATAAATTATTGTACCCAGTTATTGTTTTTACAGATCAAGGGTAATAAAAAACTTCAACTTGATCAGCACGTAGCTACCGGCCCACATCAAAAAAGAAAAAATAATGCAAACGAGCCACAACAACAATTATTGCTGAATTGTATAAACAAAAACGAAAATTTTAGCAACTTATTGACGATTTGTGTAAAATGATGATTTCGTGCAACATTCCTTTAAATAATTTGGACGTTCCAGAATTGAAATAATTCTTGGAAAAATATACAAAAGAAAAAGTCGTTTCCCGCAGAACAGCTTCCAGAACGCACATTTCAAAGTTATACGAAGAAAATCTTCAAACTATTAGGAACGCTATTTCGAATAATTATATTTGGTTTAGTGTTGATGAAACCACCGATACCAAAGGAAGATATCTTGCGAATTTTATTGTTGGTGTTTTGAACGGAAATCGTTCTTCCAGCTTTTTAGTCGCTGTTAAACAACTCGAAAAAAAAACAACCATTTGACAATTTCACGTTTCGTCAATGAAACCTTTTCACTATGTATTATACTTGCCAAATCAAATACCATCAGAAAGAATTTTATACATGGTAACTGATAGTGCAACATACATGGTGAAAACTGGTCAAAACTTATAATCTTTTTTCCTAATATAATTCAAGTGACCTGTATGGCTCATGCAGTGAATAGAGTGGCCGAAACATTAGATGCGAGTTTCCTTTGGTGAATAAACTAATTAATAACGGGAAGAAGATATTCCTAAAATCACCAGTTCGCTTAGAAGTTTACGAAGAACGGCTTAAGGATGTTCCCTTACCTCCACAGCCAATCCTTACCAGATGGGGAACGTGGATTGAAGCAGCTCTATTTTATTGCGGACATTATAGTGATTTTAAAATTGTTGTTATCTCTTTTGATTCAAGTGGTGCTCAGTCTGGAGCAGATTGTCAGGGCATTTTGAAAAGTTCTGAATTAGAATCTCAATTATCCTACATAAAGGCTCATTTTTCTGAAATCCCAACATTAATAAACTGGAAACACAAAACCTGCTTCTCGTGGATTCTTTAGAATTATTTTAAAATTTAGATTCCATACTCAATAAAAATAATAGTAAAATACGTCATGAAATTAGTAATAAAATTGACGATTTAATTCAGAAAATCGGCGGACTTTCAACTCTAAAGTTGATACAAAATATTTTAAATTGAGATTATTTAAACAATGACTTCAACGACGAATGTTTCGGTGTAAAGAAATCACATTTGCTTAATAATTGCCCAGTAAAATCGCGTGATGTAGAAAGAAAAATTTCCAGCTATAAAAATATATTGGAAGATAAACGGCAACATTTTTTGTTGACAATTATGAAAGCATATGGTTATTTGTTGTAAAACAACTAATATAGAACAGATTGTAAATAGAATATTGTATGCATAATTTGTTGTTTATATTTCTCCTGTATGTTCTCTTTTTTCGTGTATCTAGTTTCAAATTCCAAGAACATTTTTGTAGTATGATGTAGGGTATGCTCCTTTGTGTATATGTTTATAATTAAGATACTGAAGAACGATAATTGTATTACTTCTCTTTTAACAAAATACGACAGTATTTGATTCAAAACTTGCTTTAACTTATGAATTGCAGTTTAAAATAAATGTCAGAATTTATCGTATTATACCATACACAATTTTTAGGTATTTAATATAAATAAAATTTGTTTTTAGTGGATCCATAAGTGCATATCTCACTAGGTTACTGCATATTCGTGCATATATATATATATATATATATATAAGGCGTTTTGTGGCATATATTAGTGCATAACATAAAAAATTAAAGAAGCTGTTCAAAATGACCACCGTTTCCCTGCAGACACAAATTTGCTCGTGTTTTCGTACTATTAAAAGCATTTATAAGAATTTGAGGAGTTATATTGGCACACTGTTACGTAATTCTGTTTTGCAGTTCCTCGATATTGTTAATAGGGGTCTTGTATACATTATTTTTCAGATAGGGAAATATAGAGTAATCTAAAATAGTCAAGCCTGGTGATCTAGGTGGAAATTCTGGATTTGAATGTAAACTAGTTATTCGATCGTTAATAAATACACTAAGGTAATTGAGGGTCTCTTGAGCGGTGTGGGCCGTCACGCCATCCTGTTGGAAGTAGCCTTGCTGGAGCTCATCCTCATGAAGCTGATTAATAAATTCATGTACAATATTGCGGTATCTCTGAGCAGTAACAGTTTCGTGGAAAAATATGAGTCCGATAATACGTCTTCGAGACACAGCAATTCAAACACCAACTTGTAACGGGCGAAGGGGAGATTCGCGAAAAGCATGCGGATTTGCAGCAGTTCATAATCTCATATTTTGTGAGTTTATATATCTCGAAAGGGTGAACCAGGCCTCGTCAGAAAAAAACGTTAAACTTAGCAATTCGTCGTTGTTCATTAAATTTTGTTGGAACCACTGACAATGCAAAATTCTCCTATTGTGATCTGCTGGCAGCAACTCATGTAAAGCAAGAATTTTGTATGGGAACAGCATTAAATCTTTTTTGACAATAGTATTGCAAGTTCCTAATGATAAACCAGTCGCTTGCGAAAATGTACGTAGTGATGTAGTGGGTTGCTCGTTTAAACGTTGACGAACATCAACTGTATTTTGAGTAGGAACTCTTGGCCTTCCAGCTCTATCTCTATGAGTAATGCTCCCTGTATCTTGGCATACATCAACACATCTTCTAAGTGCGCTTTAAAAATCTCCTTCAAGGACAACAATATCTGGAAATTGTTGCCGAAATTCCTCTAAACATGGCACCGCACTGTAAATCCATTCGCCGTTCTCTCGATCTCACCATTTCGAAAATATGTTTCAATCATAAATGTTTTGTGTTCCATTGGAAAAACCGTTATAATTGTAACTTAATTGAATTTTCAATATAAACATATGACAACAACAACAGTGACGACAGTTAATGAATTTTAAATGTTGCTGTTGACATTACTTTTATTTTCCATGGCCAACCCTTATGTAATTACTTTTTGAGCGCACGGTAGAAAGATACCTACTAGCTCTTCATAAATATCAAATAAATCTTCATTTAACAGGATATTCTTAAATGTAACTGAAAAAGTTTAATTTATTATAACAAAAATAAATAACCCTATGTTAAATAAAGACCTTATTTTCAAAACATCTAGTACATACGACACTAGTGAATCAGCCCAATCAAATATCAGCTAGGACAATATGAAACTAGCCCATTAATTAGTTCTTTCATATATAATGAACAAGGGACAACTTACAGTAAAAACTTTCAATTGTTTAACTGATAGTTGTACGAAGGTTAAACCACTTAATGACAAATTAAGAAATTCCTTTAACAACTACAGAAATGTACGGTAGATGAGTACTAAAATTGCATGATTATAATTCACATAAAAGCTTCTACAACAATAGATCTACGAAGGCTTTCTTTTCATTTAGAATTAAATTATTAAATAAAAGGAGCCATACATTATAAATATTTCAAGATAAAAACCCTTTTTGCCTTATCAAATCATCTTGTCGCTTCTTTTATTAAATTAATGCGTGTTCCATTATTATGACAAAACCCTTATCTACATCATTAGAATCATGTTGTGGCAGTCAAATATAGATATTAACTGGATAAAATTTTATTAGTGGCCGCTGTACGGGGAATACTCATTAATTTACAACCCGCGTAGTACCATTATACCGCATCATTTAATACAATATATTGATATATAGTAACTAGTATGGTCATATTTATAATGACCTAATCGAGATAGACTTACCTACATATTTGTTGTATATACATTTTTAAACAACTTGTTTATACAGGGTGTTCAAATTGAAGTCGGCACTATTGCCAACTTTGTTGCTACTAAAGATACGATGTTGGTTAAATTACCAAAGTAGTGTCGTTTTTTCTTCCGATTACGATGGTAAAATTTTAAAAACAATTGAACTTCGCGTTTTCGAGATATAAAGAAAAACAACATTTTTTTAAATGGAATACCCTATATATTTTTGCACATTTTAAACGATCATTTAATTTTAAACAAAATTTATTAATACATAAATACCATAAACTTACAAATAAACGAACTACAAGCATTTAAAGGAAAATCATGTTGACATTGGCTAGTTATCGAAAAATTAATACACTGTGCTTAATTAATAATTAATTAATAATTAATACACTTAAAACAACTATAAGGACGTAAATGGAAAGCTAGTATTAAACTAAAAGAGTAAAAACAAACAAAAAACTTAGATCATGTGCTCGAAAACATGTCAGTCTTGTTCTATGCATTTTGGAGCACGTTTGTACAATGTTACCATCGTAACCGGAAGAAAAAACGCTACTACTTTGGTAATTTAACCAACATCCTATCTTTAGTAGTAACAAAGTTGGCAATAGTGCCGACTTCAATTTGAACACCCTGTATAGGATTCACTATGGAAGGTGGTGAACTACTCTAGTAAATGCCTAACTAACGTAGTGGTTTTATCAAAAATGTAACGGCAGGTAGATATATTAATTATAGAACTTTTAACAATATAAATTAATTTAATTAATAATTCAAAATAATATCAATTTATATGAATTTCAGCGAAGTAAGGAATTTTCAAAAAATTTCAAAATATACATAGTGATTCACAGGGGAGTAGGAGCCCAAAAAAACATAGCACGACACAGAATTTTGGAGAAGGTCTCTAATAATTCCTTACTTTGTAACGTTGCTCTCCGCAAAACGTTTCAAAATTTGTTAACCTGGGTAGGCTTTGGAGTTATCCAGAATTCAATTACACTAGCTTGAAAAACAATAAATTTTTATTAAACTGGTTTACCTATATGTACAGAATGTTTGTTAAATAAATAAAAGTAATTCTAATGTATAAACAAATCGAATAAATCCTGGGTACGCCACTGTGTGTGACAAATCAAGCAAATCCTGGATACGCCACTGGGTTTCGGGGTAGTTGTAGTGATTCGTTCCTTCCGGGTCACTGGAACTGCTCACAGCTGATCGTGGTAGGTCACGCAGCCTGCAGTGAAATAAGATGGCCGACACGGACACCTGTATGCGATCAACACAAACACTCCAATTAATATAATTTGCTATGGCCAACGGAAACGAAATTCCCTTGTGTTTGGATCAACGGAATACGGGATTAGTGATCGTGAATTGCACCCTTTACAACGTAAGAATATGTGCGTTAATGAACTCAACGGCGGCCGGCTCCGGGCAAAGTTCATCAGTGCTTCAGTCGTCGCAAGTAGTTTACAGAATAAACAATCTGTCTATATGAATGCAAAACTTTACGTTATTCGAAACTCAAACAGGTGATTTATCAGTTAATCATTGTTCCTGGAATTCACTCAATCTACGCGATTCGTAACAGAGCAGTTTAGTACAAATAAATTCAACTTTGCTTCGCTTTGTTTATTACTATTATAATAATCTGGCTTTTATATTGAAAATTGCGGGTACACGGATAATTCTCTAATTTGCTGACTAAAATTCTCCAGTCTTTCTAAGAAGAAAAGGGCTTAATTTTCCCCACAGGTTTGCACAAAATATTCTCTGCGACAGAATCTGTGGATAGCTTTGAATTGTTTAAAATGCTCCAAATCAATTCAAAATTCACTAACGGGACTTACAAGAATTTGGCGTTCCGTGAAATTGCTCCACGAATCAAGACAAACCTTGTACAGGGTGTTCAACTAATAACAACAGAGGAGGTTACTGTTTGAATACGCCGCCAATTCGAACACTGACCCTCCAAAAAATAATATCCTTTATACAGAATTATTTATTGTGGTTCTACGATTCAAACACCGGAGAACTAATAATAAACATGTCTGCACAGGGAAAACCTACAACAGGGCACTCAAATAAACGAGCAAAGCAAGTCAAATGTCTGTATCTACTAACTTTACTGTTAAAAATGTCCTGGCAATTCTAACGTTTTCGAACGGCGGTACGCTTAAATAAATTGACCCCAACTGGCCACCTGCGATCGCCGTGCACTGGCTCGCTTCGCTTCGGACTCGGTCACTGGAAAATCAAAATAATCAAAATCGTGAATACAACGGCAAAACACTGGAAAATGAATAATTCACTTGTAGGTAAGTATAAGGAATTATTAAACGGATTTCTACTAGATTGGTTATTTACAGGAACGGATTTTAACACTGGAATCTTTAAGAATACTCTTAAAGAAGGCTGCGGTATATTTCTGACTTTTGATGAAATCAAGAGCCAGGAAATAAAGATAATTCAAATGGCCGGGCGTGCGGTTTTATACGAGCCATTTCTCCACTTCCGTCATGCACGCTCCCCTCTCTGCCGGGGAAAGGGACGCTTGTTCTGGAACATTTTACGTCACGGTGCTTACAGATGTATGTTATTGTAGCCCTTATCTTAAAAATGTGGAAACTTTGTGGACTTGGTAATTAAAACCAAATTATGCACTGGTCAACATTTTGGGCCCGTTACAACTTGGATTCCATCATATCATCTTTAGAAGTCAGATTTTCTGCTAACAAATCACCTGCATTTTCAGTGACACATTTCCATCCGAGTAACATCAGAGATGTTTTATTGGAGAAATGGAATGACAGTACTTCATCTTGTGCAACTTTTTACAATTTGGAGGGCATCAAAAGAGAAAGGAAATTGTGGTCCAAAATATGGAATGAGGTAAAACAAGCGCTAGATGTCATCGAGGTTTTAAAAAAGAGTGAATTGTTTTTTTCAGCCATTAGAAAGGTGCTACTTATTTGGCTTTCACAGCCCTGCACAACAAGCACTATAGAACGTTCATTCAGCTCCCTGCGCCGGCTTAAAACATGGCTTAGAAGCATTGTAGGTGAAAATAAGTTAAATGGGTTAGCCATACTAAGCATTCATCGTCAATGGGTTTTCGCAAACAAGGAGCAATTAGTGGAAACGTAATTAGAAAATTTGCAACTAATCTTGGCAATAAAGTCGTTGATGTTAATGGAATAAGGTAGATAGTAGTAGTAAGCGTGATAAAACGCAGTCATTATTTAACATGACGAACACGTTCTTTTTCTGACTATGTATTTCATTTTAATGCGATCCCAAATGTTTGGGTTTCTTAATTTTAAATTTTAAATAATACTTATAATTATGATTTGATTTATGTTACATTAATATTTAATTTCGGCGTTGCCGTGAGATGTTTAATTCCTTAATTATGAAGTATCACATTTACTTTATTCATGGTTGTTTCTATTAAAATAATTTTTCCTACAATCCTTTAATATTTTGTAATTTTGATATTTTCTCTTACTAGTCTGCAGATGAACCCAAGTGGGTTCGAAAACGTTAACACCATTTTATACCTTTAACAACATTAAAACTATTTTGTGGGATTTGACTGTGGTTTTATTCAACGACATAATCCTGGCGAACTACTGTTCTAAGATTAATTTTATTAATAAATGGTGTTTTTCTTTTGTAATTGTGTATTATTGCATGTTCTCTCCAGCTACCATGGACCCCCTTCCCCCATGAAAGAAGTGGGATTCAGAAAGCTGCCCCCCTTCCGTTTTGAGCTGGATACGCCCTTGTTGTTATACATACTAGTTCCTATTTTATTGTGTACCTAGTTCGTTTCTTGTTGTTGATATAATTTGTTTGATTCAAGGAAGTTAAATGTTGTTACTTGTCCTATTGCATTATAAGTTTTGATCGAATTGTCTCATCTCCCCTGAATGAACTTTTGTATTTTGTGTCGATATTATTAAATAATGAGGTTCTTCGTTTTTTTTTAATTCGTTAGTAAATTTAATATACAGTGCTTTCGTAAAGTAGTGGATAAATTCTTTAAAATCGTTGAGAAAAATATTTCATAAAAATACTCGGACACGTCGATTTTTATTTTTAAATTGTCATTTAAAGATGTAATTTTCAACCCCCCACCCCTCAACCCCTAAGCCCTAGCAACACCAACTTTAAAATTTCAAATAGCAAAGTACCCCGTATGATACCTCATCTGATAGCTTTCTTTATGCTGAATACAACATAAAAAAGTTTTTCAAAATCGGTTGATAAATAACGGAGATATTTACGAAAATGTATTCAAATGAAAGGGCCAATATTCGAGCAG
>JABXWE010069109.1:0-10011 GCA_014611495.1 Limonius californicus | reverse complement strand
ATTGTTTAGAAGTACAAGGTATTTCTCGTGTTAGCTATGTAAATAGACTGACTGCCTTTCCACTTGCGTTTTTTTAAATAATAAACACAATATCGAAGATTTAAATAATGTGAAAAAAATTTCGAAATAATAATGCGATGTGACGATAATAAATTGATATCAGTAGTGGCAAAATCAACCTACGCGCAGTACATGTGAATTTAATTTTGTAAAATTTTTTCACCTTATTACAAACAGCCATTCTTTAAGGACATAATGCACACAGTCCCAATGTAAAGATTTTTCTAATTTTGTTACAACCAGAACAATGCCAATACTCTGTTACCAATTTACTTTCTTCCTTTATCTTGGCTGCAGTTCGGTTTCCATGGTTGTGGTGGACGTCCTAAAGATCCCCGAAGGATCGGGTAACAAATATAGTGGTTGATCGAGTAGAAGAATTACATTTATTTTGGATTACCAGGTTAATTTAAGATTTCCTTAAGATCGAAAAACCAATCTGCTGGTGCCGAGTGAGTTAAGCAGAGTTGGTGATTTCAACAACGCCGTATATAATGAGAAATGACTTAACAATAAGTGCAGAATGGGCAGATGTATAGTCATTCAACAAGGACCAATCACCCTTTTCTTGAAATTGCAGTCGTAGTCGAGAAATGCGCTTCAATAATCTCTTCATGATTACGACACGGAATGCACTATTTACTTTTAGTTCCTCAGGCACAAATTCTTTAAGGATCACACCCTGTTTATTGAGAAAGATAACCCGCATGGTTTACATTTTTGATTTTTTGCAACCAGCACTTTTTGGATGTTGTTGGCGGTTTTTCAATTTATTGCATGCTCTGGCGTTTCGTCTCAGGCTCGCATTAAAACACATGTGACCATACAGTTCAGAAAATTAACATTGTCGCAACAAACCTGAACGAAATTTGCGTATGTTACAACTTCTTCTCTGTTTTTGATCATCCGTCAGACTGTGCGAAACGACCTTTTCACGGACGTTCCTCTTTACTTCAAATTTGTGGAATTTTAGCCATATTGATGTTTAACTCATCTGCCATTATTCGGAGGATCCTTCGGCGATTATTTGCGACAATTCCACGAAGTTTTGCGCCTAATCTATATTTGGAGAGTTACACGGTTCAAGCTTCATCTTGAACATTCTCAAGTGCATCTCTGAAACGTTTAAACCATTCAAATACACTAGTACGATTTAAGGTGCCATTACCCAACATACTTTTCAACATTTCATATGATTCTATTGCAGTTTTCTCTAAGTTACAGCAAAAGTTAATAATCACACGTTGCTCCATGCCGATTGCCAGAAACACGATGTCCGCTCCTGCAACCTGTACAGGAAGTAACAGTATGTTGTTCCATCATCGCCTGATCACCACCATTGATAAAATTGTGATCTTTTATATGCTGCTTTAGTTTTGGTTTAATTTCAGAAGGTACCAGTGCTGCAGCTTCCATTCTGGATTAACCTGCACAGATAAAACTAATTTTCATGTTTCTCATAATTTACACTAAAATAATTAATTATTTAGCAATTAAATCACAAGCGTTTTATTTAACCAAACTTTATCCATCTTTTTTAAATTTGTGTTTAAAAGTGCTAACTCGCCCACATAGGAGAATGTAAGATAAAAATATTATTATTGGTATCATGGTGCTCTTTCTGTATTTTTCTATCTGGACTCACCCCTGGTTGTAGCATTTCATAGTTTTAAAAAGCAAGGCAATATAGAATTATTCAAAAAACATAACACATAAGGCAAAACTTGCAAAGAATCCAACAACAGAACTACTTTATAAAATAGATGATTCACTAATTACAGCAAATAGTTATGGTGCTGCAATTAAAATAATACAGTAATAATATACAGGCATTTTCCATTGAACATTAAAGTTAACTTTGTAATTAAAGAAATACGAAGTCCCAGAACACGTTGGCCAGATTAAATCCCCTATGCTTTATGGAACAATAAAAAAGAAACTTAATCGCCGTCGCCATGCCTATAAAAACTTTAAATAGTTCAGAATTTACGAAGTCACCATCGCTGATACGCAGTTTCTATGATGCTGTAATCGCCAACCCTGTAACTGTAAGCCCCGTATAGTAGCAATTAATTATAAATAATATAGTCGAGCCACTAGAGGTGAAATTCCATCATTTTGAATTAATTAAAATTCTATGGGCATGATTTCCTTTTCACCTTAAAACCTATCAGTAAACTAAAGCATATTAGAAAAACACACAAAGACTTCAAATCTTCGGTATGAGATTCCTAATAAGATAAAACAGCTAATTATTTTTATATCATGAAATTAATGTAGATCAGTAGTATCAATAGGCTTGAAACAATATGAGTAGGCAACCTCTTACCGCCCTTCTGAACAACGTCAGTATAACGTGGCAGAAATGCAGGAAGATAGTAATCACAAATTGGAAGAATCATCAAAATTGACAGTATTGAATAAATATAAGCGAGATGTCTACTATACAGTGGTATTAAAAATTCTTTAAAAGTTGAGAAACATTAAAGTTTGAACACACTTTTTAAAACATTCAATCTCTATTTAAAATAAGAATCACTATAGAAAACACACCAGAAATTTTGTTTCATAAAGAAATGCGGTTGGAAAGTAATTTATTCAAAATTGTTAAAATTGTATAAAGTAAATTAATTTAAAAACCTCAGACATATATTTAAAATTTAATTTCAAAAATTTGTCTGCAATGATCAATTTGTTACTTTTTATGGAAAAAATTTACCTCCTTCGAAATACAGTGATCAAAGTATGAATCAGATATTCGATTAACTCTGTTTTATTTGTGTGTGTTTTTTAGATACGTTTGATATCATTTGCAACAAATTTTCTATTGATTCAGGTCTAAAAATGCTGTCATTTTTATTGGTGGTCATCACGAATTAACTAGTTTTGCTCAATAGCAAAGAGCGTTATCGTTTTAGAAAATAAACTTTCCTTTGCCAAACAGGTCTAGTCTCCCTTATGCTACAGTAATTTCAGGTATTTTATTATTGCAGAGAAGGCAAGTAGCCGGCCAACTTCTACATCAGGCATCCTGTCCTATGCTGTAACAGCGACTGAATGCTCAATTGTTCGAAGTTACATTTGATAAAAATCCGTCTCCAGAAAACCTGCTGATATACAAATTTCTAGGAAATCTTATGGATGTTAAAAGTTGAGTAATCACTAAATAGTACCCCAGTTTGCATCTTCCGTAGCTCATCGTCAGCGGTGGCGTCTTTACTTCCAGGAAAACAGTGGCATTTTAGTGCTCTACATCCTCTAAGTCCTCAACGCTAAACAGTGTCTGTCTCTCACAGTGGGAATGCACACGCTTACATCAGTAGCTGCGGACTATAATTTGGCTAATACAGCATTATTGCTTGTCGTCAATTTTTTCAAATTGAGCACTCTTTCTAATAACTCGGATAACTGGAGGATGATTACATTTTACTGTGACGGTGGTTTCGTGATATAATTTAGTTTCTTTCTTTTAGGGTGTGACTTAGCAGCTTTTGACAAAATTCAAAGAGCGAATCGATGCAGTTTTTATATATCCATAATAACATTGGAATACTTTGTAACAATTAATTCAAAATGGATCGTAAATACTTACTAATCAGATCATTATTTTTCCAATAAATGATAGTCCCTTATGGAAATCCGGCAAGAAAGACTTATTTTAATGTTTTCTGTAAAATTTTAAGAAGGCAATTAGAATGATTTAGGTATTTAGTAATTATAACATATGGTGAAAGTAATTTGCGAAACTTTGTAAAAACGAATGTTAAAGTTTACAAACAATTCTGGGCTTGAATACTATGCACAACCCGTTACTTGGCGTTTCTTACAAAATGACGTTTGGGTATTATTAAAATTAGATTTAAACCGTGACTCAAAATCTAGTTCTAAACAACATATTTTTTTACCGAACCACATTCGTCATAAACTCAAAAACAGAAACATGTTTACCAATGAACCATAAAGTATTTTATGTGACTGAAGTAAATGGATGGAGTTAAGGCAATACCACGAAAAGATTTACAGGAAAACTAATGAGGTTGGTAGCTTACCAATGGTACCAATATAGGTGCAGGTAAACTGTTTCTAAGAGTTTTTAATTGTTGTTAGATTAGAATTTCCCAAAAAATACCGCCTTTCTTTGTACAGCTAAGTTGCCCCCAATTAAAAGTGGTTGACGGACGCACCATACATATAGCATGCTTACCTAAATTACATTTTCTTTAATTTCATAAAATTGTTCAAAGTTGTCTACTTCTGACGGTACTAAATACAGCTGGCAATGTTTCTTAAATTATAAGACAGATGTTTACAAATAACTAGGAAACATATTGGTTGTTTATTTAGGAATGCCGCAGAAATGGGGCTGCAAATAGCAGTTTATATATCAGGCGCTATCCAACTAGAAAACCACCTCCTGAAGAAATATTTAGACGCCTGAATAGTTCTTTAAGGAACGAAGGTCAATTTGTCAATTCCAGAATATGTAGATGCAGAAGGATTGCGAACATGACAAATGAACTAGTAGTATTAGAGGCAGTGAATGACAATTGCTTTTTAAGTGAAAAAATCTAAGCGAAAATTTGCACTAGATACGTGTTATCTCATTATCTCTTCAATAAGAAGAGGAAGTTACAATTACAAAAAATAAGATGAAATAACGACAAACACTCTTAGACAGGCCCTTAAACTGTTATTGCTAGCAGAAAAATATAAATTAAAAGCAAAGTTTTAAAGCATCCGCGCTGTGGAAGCAACTGGTTAGAAACACAGTTATTCCATGTTCTTCCGGAAATGCCACGGATGATTAGATAACAGGTGTGTTACCAACGTGTTTAGCAGGTATGTGTACCTATTACCATGTAAACCTTTAGAAAAAGGTTAATTGGTTAAGGTTAGTGAATTATAAAAAGCTACCGAAAATAATCTCTCAGATTCACCTTTTCGGAAGATTAAAAATTTTATGTAACATCTATTATCTTTTATATCGAACAATATGAAAATAGAAAAATTAATTGTAAGGAAATAATTTAATTTTATATATTTAGCTTAAGACAGATAAGTACCTAAAAGTATTTAAATTTTTATGTTTACATTTCAGAAAATTCAAGTTGAAAGAAACCGGTTTATTCCTTTATTTTTATTTACATAGTTTTTGACAATTTTTATATGTTAATACGTACGAGCGGTGTTCGAAATCTCTTCAGCCTAAAGAAATAATAGACTAATAATTTCCATTAATACTTATCCATATCTAGTACGTAACTAGATTTTATAATTCCAACCCTTCTTAAAAATCTATTTTTTACGAATTTACTACTGTTAGGTAAATTTTCCTATGTGCTCCTGAGGGCCCAGTGGTGGGTGGTTAACTTCAAAACAGGTGATTTCACAAATGGCGACATTTACAACTTTGGACTTGTGAGAGGAGGCGTTGTCATGTAGCAAACTCCAGCGATAAATGTACCGCGACGTCTCCCTACTTTTTTTATGCACTTTCTATATTAAGTTTGCATGCTAGTCACCAGTTATTATGGCTTCAAATAATGAATTAAAAGAGTTCCTTTATGATTCCGTTGCATGCATCTTCTTTGGTTTTTGAATTCCACTGATAACTCCATATTTCATCAAGGATTACAGTATATTAAAAAAATTGTTCCTTATTATAATATTTTCCATTAAAGATTTTTCTCGGTTTTATGTATCAAAACAAAAAGCTTTCTAGGTACTTTGCAAACACTAGTAAGTGCTACCGCTGCTCAAAAACTTCATCTTATATTTGCTACACATACTGCGTTTAAGAAAAATGTATAACAGTTATATGAATAACCACAGTTAAATCAAATTTTATCGATTGTTTATTAGAGGTTTGGAAAATTAAAGCTCTAGCACTACGTTAAGGGGCAGAGACTGGAAGGATTTGGAACAGTAGAATACTTCTAATTAATTATACAGGGTGGTCGTGAAATAGTTGGTCAAACTTTGGGAGCGAGTTCTCCACACCAAAATAAGAAAAAAAATAAATCTTAGTCCGAAAATGATTCGTTACGGAGTTACAGCATTCTAAAGTGAGACTTCTCCGATCACTTTTCTGCATATAATTCTGGTAATAGTTGGACCAATGTTTTAAAATGTTATGTGCATACCTTAATCATCAAGGTTGAAAATTAGAATATAGTTTCGTTTTAATAAGTGCATCAGAAAGGTGGGAGGATTGGGAATTGTTTCTACAACATCTTTTTCATTATTTTTACATTTGTTGTTGTTCAAAAGTACCAAAAAAAGGTACCCTTGTTAAAAATAGATAAACTCAACCGTTTTCGAGATCATTCCATTATTATAAAAAATCGAGTGCCGCTAAAATTTGGAAATTTTGCACTATATGGATTAAATTCTTATTGGGACTTCAACGATATTAAATTCGTAGAATAGAATCCGAACAACAAGACTATAAAAAAACTCATAGAAACATTTGTCGGCAAATGCTTAGAATTCAAGGTGCAACCCATTTAGTGTTAAGACTTAAGAGTAAGATTATGTTTAGATAAAACATTTGTTTGGGTTGTACCTTGAATTTCAACGAAGTAAGGCAGCAAACAATTAACAAATTGTACCTTGTAAACTAAACGTTTGAGGACAAATGTTTATATGGATTTTTTTATTGTCTTGTTGAATCTATGCCTAGAATTTAATCCGTATAGTACAAAATTTGCAAATTATCACAGCAACTCGATTATTTATAATATTTGAATGATCTCGAACGCGGTTGTTTGGGTTTATCGACATTTAACAAGAGTACTTTTTTTGAGTAAGGTAAACACATAAAATTTTGATAATTAGTCCAACTATTACTAGAATTATATGCAGAAAAGTGATCGGACAAATCTCACTTTAGAATGCTGTAACTCCGTCACGAAGCATTTTTGGACTAAGATTTATATGACCTTTTTTTTCTTGTTTTGGTGTGAACAACTCGCTCCCAAAGTTTGACCAACTATTTCAGGACTACCCTGTATATTATTATTTCTTGAAATGTATACCTAGAATACTGTCTTAAAAAACTGCATATTTTCCTGTTTACATGAACTCTTTTAATTTAGTTTCCGAACTAGCAGTGGGATCAGCTGAAGCAGGATGTACACATACTAGATTAGAGTAAGCATTTAGGTTGTTTTTAAGTTTAGAGTGAGTTGATTTGTTCGGTTATTATTAGCTATAGGAAAAACATGTTTTAGTAAAAGCAATTCAATTTTAGACGGGTGTTTTGGCATACAAAACAACACGACCATTTCAAGCGGAAGAGGCTGCTTGAATACCAAATGCTCTTTAAAAAATTGTCAGCCTAAAGTATTATTATTATTATTATTATTAGATGTTAGGGCTTTGGCCTTTATATGCCTTCCGTCACTTCGACCCTTAGTGGTTCTTTTGCAACTTATGAGCCCTTTCTTTGTTAGAGAAGTTGCAGGCAGTTGATGAACCTTATAATGTCTCTGGACTTCGAATCCCTTATTTCGTTAGGTGTCATGGTTGCCTTTCCGAAACATTTTTGTCTGCGTCGACAGGCAGCGTTGCATTCGCATAGAATGTGTTCTGCCGTTTCCGCTGCCCCGTTACATAAGCGGCAGATTTAGTCCTCAGCTTTACCAATCTTAAAAAGATTGGTATTTTAATGTTGTGTGGCCTGTGAAGAGGCCGGTAATGGTTTTCAATTCCATCTTGTTGGGGGACAAAGCAAGTTTTGCTTTATTTTGCGAAACAGTGATGAACTGTTTTGCCTGACGTGGTCCTGGAATATTCTGCCAGTATGAGGATTTCTGTTGTTCCTCCCATAGTTTGACATCCTGTTTTATGTGGCTTTTCTGTATTCCACAGCAAGGCTCAGGTCCAGTGAATGGCGTCGATGCTCCGCGTTTTGCGAGTTCGTCGGTTTTTTCGTTGCCTGGTACGCCCTCATGCCCTGGCACCCACCACAAGGTAACGTGGTTTCTGTTTGCCAGTTGTTTGAGGTTGTTCAGGCACTCCCAGACTAGTTTCGACTCACAAATGGAGGCCTTTAAAACCTTTATTGCTGCCTGGCTGTCTGAGAGGATGTCAATTGTTGCACCTTTATATCCCTTCCTTAGGTTTATCTTTGTGCAAAGGTTTATGGCATAAACCTCAGCCTGGAAGATGGTAGTTACGGCACCGAGGGGTTCGGAAATGTGGCAAACGGGTCCGTAAACCCCCGCTCCAGTTCCTCCTCCTTCCATCTTCGAACTAGCCGTATACCACTGAAGGGATCCTTTCTTAAAGGAAGGTCCTCCCGAGGACCACACTTCCCGGTATGTGATGGTCACTCTGCACTCAGCCTAAAGTAAATAATAAACAAAATATTTTCTTTGAAACAATGTATGTAATATTTGTTAATTAATTTTTAAATGCAAAATTCTCGCGTATTGTTCTTATAAGATCCTTATTCGGAAATTATGAGCTTAGTGTTTTAGAATTTTTTCGACTAACAGTTTATGGAATTTACAAATGTGTATATAATTTATATTAATAGTATATATTTATTATTAAAAGATCAATTTATAATACTTAAAATCCGCTATGAGCTTTTGGCTTTGCAAATGTGGACACCATTTCCCGAAAATTTACATTTTTAACGATTTCTTTTTCTATGAATATTATTGTTAAGTTGCACAGGCTGGCTTGGAAGGTAGTCGTACGTAAATAATTTTATAATTTTGAGTTTGAAAAAATTACTTTAAGTGGTAGCCACACTCGCACGCATATTCTCAAACCTACACGAACATTCGGAAATAGGCAAGTCCGATTAGTCTCATCTATACAATTTAGTACATCCTATGGTCCTTTCATATTTCATGTATATATTATTTATTTCACAAATATTAGTAATTTTGTTTGGCGTGTCAGCAGGTTGGCGCCCTGAGGTAGTTGCCCCTTTTCCTCGCCTATCTCGTTTGTCCTTTTTTTTTTCATATATATTCACATACTTTCCGCCTATGAAGAAAACCAATTCTATACCGTCGTTTTAGATTCGTCGTCGCCTAGAAACATTCTTAAGATGGAGGAAAAGGTGATACTACCTCGGCGCTGAGTTAAGACTGTATGGGGGGATAGTTACAAACTTCCCAATTGAATAGCTCACCGAGTTGCACAATGCATGACTTCAGAGGTCAGCAATCTTCGCACTTCTCAATTTTCTTAACGTCTTACTATACACGTCTGCATTGTCGTACCACGTTCCAGAAAATCAACCAACAATACGTCTTTACTGTCCCAAAAAAAAAACGGCCGCTTTAACTTTTTGTCTAAGTCTTGTCGCCAGTCATAATGTTATTCAAGTACTCATCGCTCCCAGTTTCGTAATGATGACGGAAGGTCAGTGAAGAGGCTATTCCCTGGTTTTTTAGAATATCCGTCATCACCTTTGGCATCCACCTCTTACAAAGTTTGTGCTACTGTAGCCTGTTCGTGACATTTTCAGAAAAATTTTCTGCCATCTTCACGAATTTTCTTGTTCACTCCACAAGATCGTCGTTGACAGCAGGTCTCCCAGTTTGTTTCTCATCGGGTACGTTTGTTCGACCGTCTCTAAAATTCCTACACCAGTGTCTGACCTTTCTTTCACTCATGATGCCTGGACCATAAACCTCGAATATTTGACATACATTTAAAAAGAGTTTTCCTTTTTTTTTTGCATGCAGGAAACTAATCAAAACGTACATTTCACACTTATCGTGATTTTCAGTATTTTAACGCTTTATTATTCAACTAAATACAATAACAGAACGAATTAGTTTAAAAATATAGGGCATTTAGTTAATTTAACTGTTTAATTAAAAAAATTATATAATGTATCTTCTGTATAAACCGGAAGTTAGTTATCTTAGATTTTATAACGAAACTGCTCTCTTTTTAAAAGTTAAAACTGAATAACTTTAAAAC
>JABXWE010069107.1:0-17066 GCA_014611495.1 Limonius californicus | reverse complement strand
TTTCTTCTCTTTTTCCAGTTTTTCCTGTAACTTTCGACGTTTCTTCTCACGAACTTCGGGGAAGTCATGATCTCTGCGTGTTGCTTTCTAGGATTTGGTTTATCCGTAGTAATATAGGTATCGGTGACAACTCCTGAAACGATGTTGAAGGTTGAGGCTGGGGCTGTTGCTGTGGCGTTCCTGGTCTATTTTGCTGTGCAATATTTACCAGCTCCGCATTATTCTCCTCCTTCATTATAAATGTAGTTTGTCGATCTGACACTGAGAAAGCATAGTCTGGAATGCGCTCTGGGTTGTATGGACATATGCTACACGCTTCAAAGCCAGAGACGCCATTTTTATTTGTTGCAGCTTTTCCGCAAGCGTGAGTTAACAATTCTCCAAATTGGTACCTCGTGATTTTGCGCCCGGGATGATTGCGAATCCAGTTGGAACATGCTCCATTCCAGTATGATTTCAGTGGCTTGAAATATGATCTGTCTAAGGGCTGCAGCCAATGATGGTGTGGCTTGGGAGACACAGCAAGATTATGTGATTGTCTGCAAGAAAATCTAGAACAGTAACATCACTGCAGAGGGACGAGTGACCATCAACTATTAATAATGCAGGTCCAGGTTCAAGCAACTTTAAAGATTGGTGTGAAAGCAATCGGCACCATTTTACACAAACATTTGATATTACGTAAGCTTTGTGCCCGTTGAATTCCCCACAATTTGACTCAAAAAGAAAACCGTGTGGCATAGTGCAGATCTACACTGGATCGCTTTTGACAATGGATTGTTTCATTTGATGTACAACATCAGTACAGGTGATGAAGCGTGGGTATACTGCTATGATCCCGAAAGAAAGCAATAGTCGACAGTTTGGGTCTTTGAGAACGAATCGGCTCCAACAAAAGTTGTTCGTGAAAAAAGTCGAAACAAAAAGGTGGTCGCCACATTGTTTGGAATTACTGGACATGTTTCCACTGTACCACTGGAGGATCGTCGTACTGTTAGTGCTGAATGGTACACTACAGTTTGTTTGCCTCAAGTTCCCCAAAATGTTCGCGAAAAACGTCCAGTAGGAAGATCTTGTATCAAGATAACGCTCGGGCACATTGGTGCTCGAACGGCTAAGTATTTGAATGCCCAAAACATTGAAATAATGGGTCATTCGCCGTATAGTCCAGACGTAGCGCCTAATGATTTCTTTCTATTTCCGCGTGTAAAGAATAAGTTACGGGGTTTACGTTTTACATCGGTCGCAGAAGCGGTTGACGCATTTAAAAATGAAATAAATATCCTAACGCAGGAAGGAAGATTGGAGAAAATGTTTCGAAGAATGGTTTTCACGGATACAAAATGCGTTGATTGTACAGGAGAATACTTTAAAAAATTATAAATAGATGTGTTTTGTCAATAAATCGTGTATTACTTTACTAAGCTCAGCAGAAAGAGAACAGCCATCGTATAATGTTATTAACATATTTTTAAAATCTTTTAATTTCGATTCCAATGTATTTAAGAATGCTGTGTGAATGACATTTATTAAGACGTGTTAAGTTTGATTTTATATGCAGTTTGGTTATGAATTTCGTGATTGTTATTAAGTCTAATTTTCTTGAAATAAATAATCAATCCTAAAGTTAAAAATTAAAAAAAACGAATAAGTGTGCATTTTAGCAACCTCTAATAGTATAGCCTTGAAGATGTGATGATCATATGACCTCACATATGTACATAATTTTCGAGGTAAGCATAAATCACAGATATAAAGAACTGGCCAAATAACAGTGCATAGTTCACGCTGGCGTTGAAATCTAGACGTTCTGGTTCAATCAAGATGATTAGAGTTTGTGATTGTGTTTTTGTCCTTCTGTTAACAACGGCGGTTTTACAATCAAAAGGTGATGAAGACTCTCAAAGTAAGTAAAAATTTGACCATGAAGCGTGTCAGCGGAGTTGAATTCATGACAGTATCTAAAATAGTAAGGAAATACGAATACATATTATGTCAGTAGCCACGTAGATTACCTTCATTATTTCTATATAGCTTAAAAGCACACGGAAAAAACAGCATATTAATTATGGCAAAACATTGCAGCATTTTATTTATTTGTAGGTGGCAGCCACTGTGAAAAATGGGGAATAACGTTTGGCCAAGGGCACACAGTTTCCGTTCTACACCAATGCATGGAAGTCGCTTGTGTAGATGCTTCCCAAAACGAAATATCTACGAATACGTATGTTAAAAAATTTATAAATGCATTGATGCATGATTGTTTCTCTTGATTACATAACAAACAAAAACGGAAATTGAATATTTGATCTATCCCCTCCTTAGTTTTTGTCATTATAGAAAAACAAATTTACTGGTGACACACTCGAATGTTAACACACTATAACAATGAGAATTATTATTAATACTATTATTTGAGTGAAGCTTCCACAGGCCTTGTAGGCCCATCGCTTCGACCCAGAAGGAGAATGCTTACGGCAATTTTATCTTATTTTGAGTCACTTTAGTAGCCTTTTAACAAAATAATTGTTAAGGTTAATATTTTGTAATGTAGTACACTTACTTTTTGTCTTTTTCATTCTTCTATGTGCTTTTCTGAAACGTTGGAATTTTAAAGGTGTCAGGAGGTACATTTTGAAAACGAAATAGACGGTGAGAGTTTTTCTAAAATAATTTATTAAATTTTAACCTAAAAGAGTCTGATGGTCCATTTTTGAGCATAAAATGTTTACGATGGTGGTTTCACTAATTTTCCTGAATAGGATGCTATAAACGACAATCGATTTCAGAGACTAGAAATACTATTTAAACATAACATTAACGCAATGCTCTTAAATGAAGTGTTAAAAATCAGTGGTAAAATCAAAAGTTTTACAACCTTTTCCCCAAAATAATTCTAGCTACCTAGAATACTTGACTAATACTTGTTATTGTTTATTGCATATTTACGAAGTTTGTGACATTATCTAATGTAATAAATCTTTGGCTAGTCAGCGGTTCAGATTTAGTGTTTGAAGTGCAGAAAAAATGAGGTGCGAGGAATGTATCCAGAATTAGTTCTTTTATATTATGTCAATTAATTAGTGTCACAAATTTAGGGTATTAAAAATAGACCATCTTGTAATGAGAAACTCATTACCTGAAAAACATAGTTGTTTCCTTGCCCTCTGAGGCTACATCAAGCAAGTATTCGTTGACAATATTGGATTGGTCGAGAGGGACTAGTAGTGTGGCCGCCACACTCCCCATACCTAATTCCTCTAGATTTTTCTTTATGGAGTCATATGATGAGTCTGGTTTATGAGACGTCTGTCAAGTCTGAAGAAGATTTGTTTGCATATATTCTAGCTGCAGGGCAAGAACCCCCGGCACTGTTGAAAGAATATACCAAAATATGTTTCGGAGGTGCTTGCGTTGAAGTTGGTGGTCGTCATTTTCAGCAATTCTTGTAGTGACTATTATGAGCATTAATTCCAGTCTTACTTCGAAAACTGTGCGTTTTCAGATGTGAGTTTCTTATTAAAAATTGGTCTATTTTTCTACATACCCTATATATTTGTAATAGGAATTCATTAACACCTTGTATAACGCCTTGACATTGCTATCGAATATGTAACATATGTACAGGATTATGAGACCAGTACTGGGTTATACGGAATAGGTATTTTTGCCAGTCAGTCTTAGACATCCTTTCTGTGATTTAAAAATATTTGAAAGGTACATGCAAGATAATGATTCAATTTTAAGGATTAGAAGTTTGCAATGAACGTAAGTTTCAAGTACGACATTTCAGAGTGTTTAGATATGCATCGACTCATCCTGTTTTTGGTGATAAATTAAAGCAACTATTAAACATAAATAATAAACTCAAGGGAAACAACTTCCCCCCTTACTCTTTGAGTGCCTACGGGCGCATCCATATTATTGTATTGTCACCGTAAATATTATCGCTTACTGAATTCATATTTATAAGTTCTGGGAATACAGCAAAACGCTATTAATTGAGCATGATCTTATAAGGCAAATGAGTAAACACATTCTCGCACTCTGCATCTTGAGGTCAAAATAATCGAACGTTCAAAATCATGTCAAAAATTGGAATTTGTGTTTTTGCGTTTGCATTCGGGGTTGCTTTATGTTTACCTGCTTCCGAGAAAGTAACTATAGGTAAGGAACGTTCTGTGTTTATTAAATAGTATTTTAATAATGATTAAGTTGTTTAAGCAAGCCAATTAAATAACATTATTTCAATTCTTTAAGGATGTAAGGTACATTAGTTTTAAATACAGGTAATCCAGAATACTGTGAAGATTGGGGAACAAAATTCGAAAAGGACAAAGAAGTAGTTGCCGTTCCTGGACAGTGTTTGAAAGCAGTCTGCGTAAATCCAGAAATTAATGAGTTGATGTACACAATGTAAGTCCTATAATTCTTATTTAAAGTACTTTCTAACAGTACTCTTGTTTAGCTGTCCCCAAGTAGATATTCCTCCAGGATGTGAATTGTCTCAAATTAACCCTTCAAAACCGTATCCCGATTGTTGTCCAAGTGCTATTTGTAAGAAAAATACCACGAAACAGTAAGACGGACTTTTCTAAAATATGTCTTAATGTAATATAATATTTAATTAAATATTCATGTAAAGGAGTACTAACAAATAAAATTATACAATCTTCTCAGTAAACCAAGCATTACGTCACCTTGAGGTCATCACATGATAGCATTTAAATTGATTCTGAATGTAAACAGCGTTCAAAGTAGTTGTCTGTGAATGTAGTACACAAGGTCTGCGTTAATGTTTACAAGTAGCTGTTTTATTTTAACAAACATGATTAAGTTTACCGCGTGTGTTTTTTTCGTAATTGTTGCAAGTGCAGCTTTGGATGTCAAAGGTGATGAGGAGAGTCAAAGTAAGTTCAATTATTTCACAATTACTTTATTTTTAAGGAAAAACGGATACATTAATTTTATCGTTTGTTTACAAACATCAAAATATATATTTATATATCTACTGTAAATATATAACCTAGAACGACTACTAGAAATTTTCAAATTATTTACATAATTTCAGGACGAGCTTATTGTGACAAATGGGGAGTAACGTTTGACCAAGGGGAAAAGATTACAGTTCCACAACAGTGCATGCAAGCAACTTGTCTAAACGGCGTACAAAACGAAATTTCACTGTCATTGTGAGTTTATCTTTACACTGCTTTGTGGATTTAAATTTTTTACTACATTTCATTTTAATTTTCAGGTGCCCCCGACTCAAAGTGCGCGCGGAATGCTATTTGAGCAACGAAAATGTGAAGCAGACATACCCAGATTGTTGTCCTAAACCCGTTTGCCCTCAAGGCTAAACTTTGCGCCGCGAAGGTGACCTTAAATGAAATAATAACGCTTTTGGCTGACAAATTGGGTTAATAAATCAAATATTTAGTTTATCCTTGAATTAAGATATGGAAGAAAATATATTATGTATATATACCCTGAACACGTGCTTGAATTGGTTTATTTTGTATTTTTCCAGCGATTGCTTTGATTGTTATAATCTTTTTTTAAATTGTGTATAGATATACTGGCCTGACAACTTCTTGTTATAAATACGTAATTGTACAGAATGTAGCTTTAATTATCTCCGATTTTATTGAATTGCTCCAATTATTCTGTTTCCACTTAGTGTTTTGCTGTAATTTAGCAATTCCACAAATAGTTTGTACTATATATGTCTAACTACTTCTTAATATGACAATTAGTGATTTATACAACTGTAGTTATTATCTAATATTTACTTTTGTTAATTCAGATGCTCAGGTCTTAGTGTTTTAGCACATAACTACCGAATTACGGTATGATTTTCGAACAGGTTGACTGTAGGAACAGAACTGTATCTCTACTGAAGTCATACAGTTTATAACATTTACTGCAATTATTTAATAGTTATTAAAGTGTACCTACCTCAGTTGCTAAAATATTTTGTACATAAAATATTTAGTTTTAAATGCATAAGATAACATGTGCAGGGGAATTATTTTACAAACCTGAATGGATTGTATACAATATTTTTCCATGGTAAAGCCTTATGGGAGTTTAGCTATCACTACAGTAAAGTTTTTTGCTATATATTACACAAATTATAGTAATCAATCTAAATAAAGAACTGTGTAGAATAACAGCTAGATCGATTTAAGAAAATGCACCCTGATGTACCATACTGTTTCCTCGATATTTCCAACACATAAGAGGTACAAATTGTAGTTATCTATATCCTAAAATAAAGTTTAAATATAGTTAATTTGTGTGTCATGAAACTTTTTTTTTTAAATTTTGGTTTATAGTGCATCGACTACATTTGGTCATTAGCACTTAATCTGTTGTACAATTATAAATCATATAGGGTAAGATACATTAAAAGCAAGTATAATATTTATAATAAATTTATTATCTTGGTCCTTGGAATCCATTGGATGATGGTGAATTTAGTAAGTAGAGTGAGCTGAGTAAGTGGAGCTTCCATCAGATTCAATAGATCGGTTTGCCCTTGGAAGAGTTTGCTTAATATCCGGGTAAAACGGTTTTTCATACTTTTATTTTTCAAATATGGGTGGAGGACATGCATCATATGAGATAACCCTTCAATGTCACTAGTGTAACCTAAAGCTACACTGTAAGGATCAGTTGCGCTATAGATATTCTCCATAATGTTTTTGAAAAGGTCATAGGGTAAGGGAAAGTCATTGTTTTGGTCGTTGATTTGATTTTCTAGGGGTTTTAGGTGTTCTTCAAGAATTTGTGCTATGTTGGGTTTAGTTGAGGATAGCTTACATTTATTCGGTATTTGAATGGGTATTTTGGGTTCGGGGATTTCTGGAGCACCCTGGCTAGTGCTTAGAATATCTTTCGGAGTTTCACTTGATGTGCTATTTGAAACCTGTCTTTTTAAGCCTTTGTTAGGTATTTGTTCATCGGGTGGTATTGTATTAGCCACAGGCCATTCTTTAACGATATTATTTAAATTGTCTGCGTTATCGACGTTGTTCTGGTCTTTTGTATTATCGATGGTAACGGGGCATAAGTATGCCAGATGTCCGGTTTGTTTGCATAAATAACAAGAAGTCGGGTTGTCTGATAAGAAAATTCTGTATAAAGAGTCCTCGTGTTGTATGAGAATCGTATCTGGGATTACTCGGCAATCTTCAGACACGTAAATTTGACGGCGAAAACTTAAAATGTGAGAGAATCCCTCATCTCCGAGGCCGGCGCGAAGAAATGTCATTGGTGATACTAATTTTACACCTTTTTCTTTATGAGTATTTTCAATAACCTCGTGTGGTATAACATTTGAAAGAACGATTCTTTTTGCTGGAGTTATCAGTCGCCGCAGCTTTAATCTGTGCGAGCCGCCTTCAATTTCGTTGCATGTTAGTGTGATAAAGCGATCAACTATTTCCTTGCTTGAAAAGTAGATACAGAACCGGCTATTGGAAATTTTGGAGGCGAAACATATATGATTAGGATTAATAATTTTGGATACTGATTTAATGTAATTTAGTTGTGATAAACCATCAACCGTGTCAATAATTATAGCTTGACTTTTTTGGGGATATACAGCGTGATGCGTACTGGCAACAGTAGAGAAAGTAGATTGGGTAGGCGTTAAGGTAGATAAAGTTTGGGGAATGGTATTAGGGTTCGTCATTTTACAGGTGGAATGTTCAAGATAGAGGTCGGGGACAGGTATGGCATGTCCCCGATGTCACTCGCGCACAAGAATAATAACTATTCACAAAGCACTTTCGGATACAACCTTCACGTGTGAATGCAGAAACGAGACTCTCATGTAAGTTTTGTTCAGTTTGGTGTATAAACAAAACGAAGTATAACCTTAAACACTTTAGATTATATACTGGAAATAAGCACCAAACGCGGATACGACCGCTTGTTTGTTCGGACAACTCTTTTCACTTTGTCATACATATTGTACAGTGAATTCCAGAGAAAGTGAGAAGCTATAGTAGAATTAAAAATTAAAGCAAGTTGTGCTTAATTCACATTTTACAGGAAATTTGCAAATTACTATGATTTAGTACATAAAAGCGCAAAAACAATATGTTCACTCAAATAAGTGGTACAAATAGCAATAAATAGTTCAGTTCTTAATGTAATAACTTTGCATGCTCAGAGATCACGCATAGTCAAAAAACAACCTAAACACATTTTTTTAAAATTACCTTCGGCGATCATTTCTTTAAATTTCTAACCTTTAATTCTTTTAAAATCTTCATTACATTCTCCAATTTAATCAACACAATCATTATATAAACATTTATCATCAGAAAAAGGTACCAAAATATATCATATTACAAATATTAATTTTTAAGGTGAAATGTATATTCAAATTGTAAAAATACGGGTCATGGTTTAGTACTCGGTAAAGTAGACTTACAGTTAACACAGGAATCGTATTATAGTTTTCACTACAATCCGTGCCAGGGCAAATGATTTCATAAGCAATATATGTTTGATATAATTAATACAATATTAAACACGTCATAGAAGTTCCAAGTTGTGGATGTAAACTTTCCACGGTATTTTACCGGGAATTTAAGTGTAGGCGGTAAAATTGTATTTATGTTGCGGGAATTCCATTTTAAAATTATTATTGTGTAGCCCATTAAAAAGTATTATATATTAATGTTTTTTAACGGAATCAGAACCAACCAAACAACTATTTTATGTGGACCAGTTTATTTGATTACTTTGCAGGTAATTAGTGTAAACTGAAACTTGTATGAGTTGTTTCATATTTAAATGTTATACTTCTGGTAATAGTACACGTTCGTTAAAGCTATAAAACAAAAACAATTAATTATATTGGTTTTTCCATTTGTAAATGAGTATGCAAAATATAAATATATGTGATCTAAAGTTACCAGTTTAATATAATGTATTGATATCTGATAGTGGTTAAGTCAAACTAACTTCTAAAAGCGTAACATTTCATTTAAAGTATATCGAAAGATGGTATTGAGGAAATTTTGTTTGTTGCGTTTTCGTATTTAGATTAATAATATTTTTTTCTGTTCGGTTTTTATAAATAGTTTCATTTTACTGGAAAATCCTAGAATATTTTAGATTCCACTTATTCATAGGCACAACTGACTCTCACAAGGGTTGAAGTGGTGCTAGGTCACTTACTCGCCACCACTTATATATGCTACCATCTGCTCACCAGCGATTGCTCGGTGGCAGTGATACTCGCGAAGCCAGTTGTATTGTATTGAAGCGGTGCAGGTTTTTTTTCCACCCGCAACACTCAGGCCATAGGCCCATTTTAGCAATCCGCCCTGCGTCCCCAAAAAGCCCAGTGCCCACCGCGAATGCTAGCAGCTGGTTTAAGAGGATTAGTTGTATATCTTCCGGTTCCAGTATTCCAGCCCCAAGATGTTTGTTCCGCAGCCTCACGAGTCTGAGGCATTGGCACATTATGTGAAGAGAGGATTCGTCCTCTTCATGGCATAATCTGCAAGTGGTACTGTCTATAATGCCGATCCTATGTAGGTGTTTTTTCAGGTGACAGTAACCCGTTAGAAGTCCTGTTAAGGTACTGATTTGCTTCTTGTTAAACTTTAGGAGCTCTTGGAACTTTGGTAGGGGTTCCTCTCCGATAAAGAGTTTAGCCTGCCTAGGTCCTTGTTGCGACGCCCAGTCATGAGCGAATTGGGCTTTCACCCACTTCTTCATTTCTAGTTTTGCATTGCATTGTGGTATTCCGAGAACTGGTTCTGGTCCGAACGGGTGCCCATTAGAGCCCTGCCTGGCCAGCGAGTCTGCCTCTTCGTTACCATCGATGTTGCTGTGGCCTGGTATCTACAGCAGTTTTAATGAGTTATGTTCACAGAGTCGTATCAGAGCCAAGCGACATTCAAGCGCTAGCTCCGAAGTTACTCCTGCAAGACTTTAGAACTTGGAGAGCTGCTTGTCTGTCCGAGCAAATGTAGATATGTTTATGTGCGAAACCTCTTTCTAGGTTTTCATGGGTGCAGGCCAGTATAGCGTATACTTCAGCCAGGAAAACGGTGCCGTACTTGCCGAGCGAGAACGAAAGTTTATAGCTCACTTGACGAAGTATACTACAACAATGCAGAAGAACAAGGTTCTTTTTTAAATCTCTGTTTGTAGAAAGTAATTTAGCAAATCTCGTCCATGTAATTCAAACTCTTAATTGCATTTTCAAATACCATAGACGTAGGGACGTAGACTTGCTTCTGTAAAATACAGATTTAGAGATTTTAAAGAAATACTCGTTTATCCACATATTTATGATAGCATGTACGTGGTCGTGGATATCGTTGAAAGAACTGGTTCAATTTTGAAATCTAAAGCCTTATTAAAATTCTATCAGAGAAAAAAAGGTTTCTCAAAAAAATCTAGCCACCAAAAAAGAAAAGTTTTTTATGTATATTCGAAAATAACTCTTTTTTTCTCTTCTTCTTCTTTCTCTTTACGAAATTACAATAATTGACAAAAAATACATTAATTTTAGCTATTGTTATCAAATGTTAAATACATCTAAATTCAAAATTAGTGAAGTGAAGTCTTATTAGTCTTTAAAGAAAAAATAATTGTTCACATAAGTATGTACCAGGGGTGAAAGTAAACCGGAACTCTCCAGACCTTTGTTCCGGTAAAAGCTGTTGAAATGGAACTTAGTTCTGGTTTTGAAACACCAGGCAACAAAGAAAAATAACAGTTTATTTTTCATAAACAATCTACAACAATATAAATGGAACCAAAATAGTTTCTTACCGGAAAGGAAAGCCATCGTAAGTTCATTTCCCATAAGGGGACGGGCTGCCATAGGGGCCAGTCGGGTTCCGCACGTGAAGCCTCAGCCTCTATTCAGCCAGTAACGGAAATGTAAGGATGGGAAACACCAGAAAAATAGAATAATGGGATTTTGTGGATAATAGTGTCCGAGTATTTATCTATATAATCCAGGGAAACCACGAAAAACCTAAGTCAGGACAGACGGCGCGGGGATTCGAATCCTAGACTGAGCCGCCTGCCACACTGATAATATTTCTCACTGAAATTTGTGCTCCGTCCGACGATGGATAGCGGTTGGCGGGAGATAGAAGTACGGTCAATACTCATCCGTTCCACACGATACTAACATGTACGTCACAAGCGTTTTCTTAAGGGCGCATCCAATTGCGCTCGGCTAGACATTTTTTTTACCTCTTTTCTTATCCCCGGTATGTACTTCCAAACATTGCCAAGATTCTTGCAACAAACATACGCATTACAATAAAATGTTCTGGCACGTACAATAAAAATTTGGAATACCTACTTCAAAATACTTTTCTTGTAGCACCGTGAATTTTAATAATTCAATTTGGATGTGAATGAAGAATATAATTAGGTGGTTGGTTTATTACCGGCAGCGGCGAATACACTGTAAAACGGCATTCCTTACAAAATAATATTATAATTTGCAATGTTATGTATATTATATTTTTTTTATTCCAATTTGTTATTTTTTAAAATCTATTACAAGCTTCGAACGGCGGCTGTATTTTTGCGCCTTACGGGTCGCGTGCTTAACACCACTGCCTTAGAGGAATCGAGAGATTTTGAGCATTATCAACAGTATATACTAAATGCCTACAGATAATGTTTTATTTTAAGAATAAATTGCTTGCCGAGCAGCTGTCCTGCGAGCCATCGGCGTGGTGAGAAATAGTTGCTGAGCATAAATACCCGCAAACAAGCAGTGATGAGCAAATGGACCCGGCCAATTGGGCGCACACCGTTATAATTTATCGAAGCATATTTTAACACTTTAACACTTCATATAACGCAGCTAATTCATGTAAGGTGTTTCACCCTGTATATATTAAACTGATATGACGCTATATATGGTCAGCTTCTTAGGTGATTATAGTTCTCACAAACTTTAAAGAAGTAAGTCGTATATTACCTTCTCCTTTTTATTTTAAATCTCTATATACTTTATCTGTGCAACTTAATGTTGCTTGTAAATAGAAGTGATAATTAATGTTGCATTTCCTAAGCTTTTATCGAAGACAGGAACACGGGTTAAGCTTCGCAGCTTTCTAGCAATTTATTACAACACTAACCTATCAGCGCAAATCCACGTGCAATAGTATCACCTTTAACGACTCTATTCTATAAATCTTGATAAGCTGCCAGCTTACACTAAATCAATCTTTGCAACAATTACTGATTGCAATTTGTATCGACACACCAGTATTTGCCATCTGTGTAAGAATCGATGCCTAAAATTTTAATCAATGTCAACTGAATACCGGGACAAATCTAATAATTTTTCTGAAACTGAGTAAGTTTATGATAAATTCCGGACGGTTATTTAGCAAGTGTGCTGTACGCGAGGCTATTTGTCTTCATCAGAAAAGTTTTTCGCAAATGGTCATCGTTTTGCAGAGATGTTAATCAATCATTTTTTGTGAAACCATTAATTTGAATTATTTCCAACTTTGTACAAACGAGTGCATCGGCACCATATTGTACATTTTATAAACGACATTCATCAGCACACTCTGCTTCACTGTACGGTTTTGAAGTGCAAACTAATGAAACAGTTTGATCAGCCTTAACTCTGAAAGTATTGCGTTTATTAAGGTAAGCTTGTCTAAATAGATTGACAAAATACGAAAAGAAATCATTGATATCCCACAGTTTTATTTCAATTGAGATGTGGTGGTCATTAATCATAGAATAAATATTGATAATTACGAAAGCTACAATAATTATAAATCTTATCTGAATTACTAGTACAAAGATTAATGTAAATTAATGGAGTTGAGCGAAACTTTCCTCCAACTTATTTATACAATGTTCTAGCCACTAATTATTTTAAAACTTTTAGATAGTTATTGGAGAAGCGCGCAGCAATTAAACTTTAGTTGGCGGATTAACAAATTTGTTAATTGTTTCTTGTCTTACTTCGTTGAAATTCGTATTTATATTTTAATAATAATAATAGACTTCAAAAACTATATTAACATCAATACAAGAACAAAAAATTACATAACTGAGAAGATCATCAAAAATGCTAAGCTAAAAGGGTTGAAAGAAGAATCAAAGAAATGACAACTTGCACATTCATTTAAAGGTACTTCATACAGAACTCACATACAACTTACGCCCAATTGAATTTGACGTTTTTGACAATGATATTAGATAATTCGTTAGCAAATTAAAATATAAAAACTACAAAATACAGAAACACAAACTTTTAAGATTAGAACAAAACACACGTAAACTTAAAAATTATACAAACACCATCATAAATTTCCATCCTCGTTTCCTAAATTTGTCAAACATAGACATTAATGAGAAGGAAGTAAAATCTCTAGAAGAAGGATTCAAATTCTGTCCATTCTCCATTCCATGGAAGCGTGGATATTGAAGAAAGAAGACATTAAAAGATTGGAAGCGGTGGAGATGTGGATTTATAGAAGATTACTAAGAATATCGTGGACAGAAAGAGTGACAAATGGAGAGGTGCTTAGAAGATTGAATAAGGAATTAGAAGTTGTGAAAACAGTGAAAAGAAGAAAACTACAGTATTTCGGACACATTATGTGAGGATCAAAATATACATTGCTACAACTCATAGTCCAAGGAAAAGTACAGGGAAAAACCAACGCTAGACAAAGAAGACATCCTGGTTACGCAACCTCAGAGAATGGTATGGCTGCAGCATCATCGAACTATTTAGAGCAGCCATGAATAAAGTACGAATAGCTGTGATGATTGCCAACCTCCAGTAAGGAGACGGCAGCCTCAAGAAGAAGAAGCAGAAAATTCAGAAAATATTCTCAACAACATGAAAAACATTTCAATTATGCAAAATTTCAAATTGTCAATTTATTAAAAGACATGTCAGCAACAGACAAACATTCAAATTATAATACAAACATAATAATTTATTGCTTGCGTCAATGAAAGAAAAAATCACAACAAACAATGTGATTTCTGTTAGAGCACATAAAGGTAATACATTAGTTATTTTGTATAAAGATGATTACATACAAAAAGTTAATAATTTTATAACGACTTCAAATTTAGAAACCCTAAATAGTGATACCTTGAAAAAATATCATAATAAACTAAAACAAACTATATCCAAACCCACAACCACCAAAACTGTACCGTTTAATAAAAAAATATAATTGCCTAAATACCTACTAGACCTGTAGTGTGATACATAAAGACACCCAATCACATATTAGCAAAAACATTAAATAATATAGTTACTAGTTTAGAATACACATCAAAACATTTAGTTAAAAATTCTTTTGAATTAATTAATGAGTTGTACAGTTTAAGTTTACCATCACACTGTAAATTAGTTAGTTTCGATGTCACCAATATGTTTTCAAAGATACATCAACAAAACAACAAACAACAACAACAAAAGTGTTGAATTAACAGAACGAAATGAGTTGATTCAATAATTCGAAGTTTGCTTTAATCAAAGTTATTTTATCTGTAATGTTCAAATTTATCTTCAGATAGATGGTTTACCAATGGGACGTCCAGTTTCACCACTTTCAGCTAGTATATGCATAGACCATTTAGAAGATCGATTTTTTAATTAAATCAATCTTCGAAAATTATATTTTAGTTCCGTTACGTTGGCGATATTGTAGCATGTTTTAATAGTTCATTTGAGTTTATTGGTAATTTCTCAAAAACAAACTCGAATACTCTATTTATAAAAAACCTATACAAACAGATATCACAATACCACAACTCATGTCACCATAAAACACATATATTAGCAGGCTATACAGCATTGATACATAGAGCTCTACCAGATCGTCTAAGTAACATTGATTACACCAAAGAGATTTCGAATATTAATCAAATTGCACACAGTAATGGACATAATACAAAACTCATAGACATACTAATCAAAAAGAAAGATTATAAATTAGCAATTCAACGAACATATTCAAAAGACTACTCTGAAAATGTCAAATATATTTCAATTCCTTGTTTCGGTGATATATCGGAGAAATGTAGTAGAATTATAATCAAAACAAGAACATTTAAAATCATTTTAAAACAACAAAAAAAACTTTCAACACCTTATTCAACGCAAAAGATAGAATTAAGGATTTGTTAAAATCAGCTCATACAAATACAAACTCCCAGAAAAATCTAACTACCCTAAACACTTATTAGAACACAATTGTGCAGTGACACAAGTAATTTTTAAAAAACATTTTTACACATCTGTGATGATACACGTAAATTGGATATACTCGAGGCCTTTGAAATTTACAAACACACTTTAACAAATAATGAATGAGCAAATTGAGCTCATAAATTCCCCGCTATTGGAAGTTTTGGAATAGAAGACCTGAGCCAAGTCCGAAATCAAAATCCAGTGTGCTGTTACCCTAGCTACAAATGTTTACAATATTAAATGCTCTTGAAAACGACATGTAAATGTCGAAATAGGTATAAAGCACAAAAACTAAATAAATCCTTGTTGAAATTGAGTCTATTATTATTAATAAAATATAGACCCATTTAAAGCTAAGGTATGAAATAAAAATATAGTGTTATTAAAAACTCCTTATTTTAGTAACTTAGGGGTTCATGAAGAGAAATTAATCACAAAAAAATTTTTTTTTTCGCAAACTTTGGAAAAAAACGGTGATGCGTATACGCATCAATGGTAAGATACAGTTACAATATAGAATACTATTATTTCCTATGATAACTTTCAAAACAGTCAGCATGAATATGTACGTTGCATCTATTACACATACTTATAAATTGTTGCAGTGTGACAAATTTTACATCTTCTTCTTGTTTTACAATGACATGCCCAGAATTGTTACAACGTACTTCATTTGATACATTCAAAGAATTTTGCTTGGCCGGTCTCGAATTTCAAAAGACGGAGTACAATATATGACTTGAAGTCAAGCTACGACATTTTGTTTTTATTTACTAAATTGTAAATCTTCCATGCATTTACAATAACGCTATCTATGGTATTAGTAAACAGTGGCCACCACCATTTTTTACCTAGTATTCGTATTCTATAATTTGCGATACCGTTGTCGTGAAGATCTACAGCACCCATGAATCTAGTATAGTTTGAAATTACTGCAGGTTGCTTTATGTATTCTATATTCTTATATTTTCTACTATATTGTTTCGCTGTAGATAGTGGTTGGATACTACAGTGGTTACTTATGATAGTAACGACAGAGTTGTCATTCCATCGCACAAGTAAAATTCCGATGCCCCATCAAATACGGTATCATACGTTCCACGTTATTTCTTTGAAATAGATTGTGTGCTTTCTAGAGGACATTTATTCGTTCTATTGTCACGTATAGTTCCAGTTGCATGATATCCTTGTTTATTTCACACAGTAAATAATTTATATGACGAAAAAAAAGTATCAAAGAATATTTGATAACTACCGTTGTTCTTTACGACGGATAACAGATCAAGTACAACTTGGCCACCCATTCCAACTGTTGTGTTTTCTTTGTCTGGTACTGCACCAGAGTAGGGCATAAACTTAAAAAGGTAGCCATCAGATGAACAAATGCACCGCAGCTTGAATCCAAATCGCACAGATTTTCCTTTTATGAACATTTTACATGAGTGCCTCCCGAAGTAAGGAACTATCTGCTCATCAATGGACAAATTGAAGCGAAACACATCTAATTGCATATATTTTCTATTTACTGTATCACAAAATGGACGGATTTTGGTAAATTTTGATCAAATTTGCTGTTATCAGCCCGAAGCACAACTAAAAACACAACTCAAACATTTCTACAAGGCGGACGGAGACTTGCACAAAACATGTGCAGGTCCAGCTTGTAATCTGATCCTACCAGTGATGCGTATACGAAACACTGATTTTTAAACCCAAATTTTTACTTAATTTACAACAAAATGTAAAAAATTAATAATAACATCGTGTTTGTGTATCATTTTTGTTAAATAGTTTTTTTATCATAAAGAAATTTAAAACTAAA